>DWEI01005933.1:0-10449 GCA_018245875.1 Mysoria ambigua | reverse complement strand
AACGTAACCGGTGAATCGTGGGAATGTTCTGCATTCCTCTGCCTACCCCTTCGGGGATTACAGGCGTGAAGTTACCTCCTTTTTCATTCTCTCCACATTGGAAAATTTCGTTATATTTATTTTTTGAAGGGAAATAAATGCGAACGAGATCCTCACCTATCCAGGAAACTTGTTCTGGTGTAGCTTCTATGTCCGTATTGTTGGGTGAAAGGATGGCGGGGTTCAGAATTGATGGAAAAGAGAGTAACATCCCGGAGCTAAAGGAATACAGGCAAGCAGCGAACAGCACCAGTAACTGTGAAAAGTTTAAATTATTTGAATTTAGTATTATATTTGTTTCAAACCTGTTATTTTAACACAATACACACAGATACACAAGTTCATGCTGATGATAACGATGTTAGTAGTTTGATAAAAAGCGATCATGTTAGCTATATCAATATGATATTGGTGTTTACAAGATGCGAGTATTAAACTTAAGTTAAAATGTTTTATTCTAAATTTAAAAAAATGACATTAACATAACAATAGATATGTTTTTAAATAAGAGTGTTTTGAAACGTACTTGCCTGATTGTGTATACATTACAGCTGCACATTTCAACACCGTACATAACACTGATCGACGAAACAAAGAAAACAGTAACAGTTATTCCATAAAACAATATCAACCTCATTATAACATTGTGAGTGATATAACAATATCCATTTATGCGCCTGACGTCACCTGATAAAAAGAATTCAGTATGGTTAATTGTGAAGTAAGTAAATACCACACCACCAACACCAAAAGTATTTAAATTTGATATTGTTGTAAAAATATAAAGCTGTCGCAAGCAAAGATAACAGAAAAATAAGGCATTTTATACCGTATTGGTATTCAATTGCAAAAATTTTAATACATTTGTTGCTTTGTGCACGGATGTACGGAAATGAACTAACCTCCCACTACATGGCGAGACATAATTCTTAACGTATCTCTGATTGTTTATACCGATTCAAATTTATAATGATGAACCCAAGTGTCATCACCAGTAACAACCCGACCCAATACTATTAAGACCCAATAACGTACTTCAGTACTATTTCCCGCACGGAAAGAGTCAACGTGCATTTGGGTAGTACCAAGTTGCCAAGATGAATTTTAAAAACAGTTGTATTAGATGCCCCGACTCTTTCTGCCAGTTGTCCCTGCTTCAGCCTGGCATCTTCCAGTACAATCTTATCGACTCTGAATAACTCGTGATATGGTCCCATCTCTGAGCCGCCCCGTTTTTAAGTCGTCTTCAAGTGTTTTTCCCCTCCTTGCTTAACCTTGATTTTTGATGTTCAAAACATCCTGTAAACTAATTATATTTTTTCCACAATGGTTAAGTCTCTGAACATGTTAAGACAATCACCTTTCATAAGGTCTTATAAAATGCACCCTTGTAACATTTATACAATCATTAATGATACTGACAGTCCTCAGTAATAAAAGCCTATCACCAAATTAATGCAAGGAAATCTTAAAAACAACTTATAATTAACTAACAGACTCATGCCTACAGCGTTGATTTTCGTATTTTTCTCAAATGGGAAACCTTTTAACAGGGGAAGGTGTACGATTTAGCAATTAAAAAATTTAATTGATTATGCCTCCAGAATTTCTACACCAGAGAATTCAACACACCTACTTTAAAATATTCAAAGTTTCGTAACAATAACCTTTAATATTAATTTATTAACCGCTAATAATAAAGTATTCTTTTAAGAAAAATTTTTCGTTACTTACTATATAAAATTGCAATTTTCTTACTATATAAAATTGCATTTTTTTTACTATATGTAACTGCAATACTTTTTCGTTTCTTATTATAAAAATTGCAAATTGCAACACATTATAAAAGCGCACACACCGCGCATACATTCCTTTACAACGAGTGATGTGCGTTAATTTACACAACTGTCAAATGTATGGATGTCATTGCGCGCGACCCTGCGAGTACAGATTACCTTGTTGAACATATTTTTATAGCCGGTTGCCAGCGTGGGCGCATTCCCAAAATGGTGGTAATTTCAGCGTCATTTGCAGTCCATACATTGGAAACGCATGTGAACCGAGAAGGTTAAATTTTGAATATGAGGTAGGGGTAGCCTTCCATCTCGAAGAGCAGAAGACTGTTGGGGTAGCGTGACATAAACACAAGGTAGATTATAAAAAAGGCGGATTTAATGTCTAGTGGCATTCTTTACCAGTCAATCTTTAGTGATGATAAGAAATTGGTCACAGGCGGTAACAGTAGGAAAAAGGGCACAAAAAGAAAAATAATTTAAGCTAACGTATATAATAATACTTTATATATATCGTGTAAACAAACTTAATCAATATAATAAATACATATTTATATATGTACATGTAACATGTATGTATAATAAATACAATACATAGTTTAAAAAATATAAACGTAAACGTTATTTTACGCCTGTAATCCCCGAAGGGGTAGGCAGAGGAATGCAGAGAATTTCCACGATTCACCAGTTACGTTTACGTCTCATTATGTAATATGTGGTGAGCCTATTGCCATGCATCGGGCACATATCCAGACTCCGAACCACTACTAAATAATCTAAATTAGAAAATTTAAAATACATTATTTTTTTGTTTTATTTCATTTTTTAGTTACTGCTTCCAAATTCATTTTTTCTTTCATTTCTTTGTGTTGGGTGCTTACGGGGAATTCCGATATTTTTTACCCCTAATTTCGGAAACTTAGTCTTGAATTTTATGTAGATAGATAGATAGATACACGTGTGTTCGGAGTGTTCATGGTGTGGTTTTTGTTAACATAACATATTTGTAATGCATTATTCCATAAAATATTAGCTTTTGGCACTCATCCCTTCACTGAACTTTATAATGTGCCAACTTCCATACTTTTCCGTTCGCGCAGCGTTGGTGAAAGGGGATACAAAGCTGGATGCTTCATGTACGAATATCTAATTAATATGATTATATCTGCGTATTTTGACATGGTGTTTAATAATTTGTGATTTTTATTTATTATTTCAAATGCGACAAACTCGTATTAGTCACAATGCAATGATCACGATGATAAACAAAACTGCATGAACTTTATTTTTATGAGAAGCGTCCACAATTTTGTTTTCATCCTATGTCAAATACATACTTATATAACAAGTACTTAACACATATAAAGTAACTAACAAACTTATTTATATCTTATTAATTAACATTACTAGTTACCTGGCCTCCTTTTAATTTTCACTTAATCATCTGCTTATATTGACACACAATACTAAGACGTCATGCCTTAAAATAATCCTTCTTAGAACATGTCATCAGATATTACTAAATGATATATTGTTTTGTTTCTAAAACCGGCAATGATTATTTAACAACAACAAGTTATTAATCTTATAGAAATGAGGATTTTTTTTTAATTTACATATTGAGGAACGAGCAGCTTGATACTCAAATTCCAAACATATCTTTTTATATAACTATTTTGTACACATTAAACATGAACACAGTTTTCTTTTCCCAAACTAACGAAATGTAGATTAACACTGTGTACGTATTTAGCTAATAGTCTCCCTTTCGTTAACAACTAACATCTCACTCTCGGCTGTCCTCTTTATACCTTTTATGGCATCGTCGATTTCTTGCAAAGTTTTATCTTTAGTCTCCGGCAATATAATGTACAATAACACTAAACATGCAGTAACACATAGTCCGTATATAGCGTACGTACCCGACACGCCTGTACCTTCGATCATCATCGGAGTTACTTTTAACGACAAGGCATAAAATGATGTAAAAACTACGCCGCATGTTAGCGAGCCCATGCCTTTATGTTCCAAAGGGAAAATTTCAGCTGATATCGCAAAAGCAGTAGGAACTAGACCCACGTGGGATATGAAACTGTGCATCAATATAATAGATGGAACCAACCAGCGGAGGTCAGTGCCTATATGAAAATGTGTTTTCATAACTAGAACTAGACTAACAGAGAACATTAGAATACTTGCAAAAGTACCAAGCGTGAACAATAATGTACGTCTTTTAAATGATTTTATAAGAAAGCATGACGTTATTAAAGCGCATATTAACAACAAATCAGATGCTACAGTGCAATACATTGCAATGGATTTATCGCCAGTAATTTGTACCATTATTTGAGTTAAATACGCTAAAAGGAAATATCTTCCACAGGCATCTATTGCCACAGTCAGCAACGAAACTATAAAGAACGGCCGCAGAAAGTCTTTTCGCATAAGCTTCTTAAACAATTTTGTGGTGAAAAATAACTTTGTAGTCGTGTTCTTCTCTTTCGCCAATCTTTCTGTCTGAGCGTTGATTAGAGATTTGAGTTCCTGCTGCTTTTGAAGAGAATTCCCATTTACCCATATAAATGATTTTTCGCACTCATCAAATCTGCCTTTCATTGCTAAAAAGGCCGGACTTTCTGGCCAGAATAGTATCATGATCGCGGATAAAACTAAGGGTCCTGCAGCAAAAGTAGCTATTTGTCTCCAGTCAAAGACTAACGCCAGGGAGTGACAAGCTAATGAACCACACCCTTGTGTTATCTTTTTTATACTCAAGAAATAACCTCGTCTCTTCGGATCACAATATTCGCTTAATGTGATGGCGACAATGAAATAACTTCCAACAATTATGCCTTGAATTATCCTAGCGAAGAACAGCTCGGTGATACTGTTGGCGAAGATAAATATTATCCAACCAATAAACTCCACAACGTTGACAGCAAAATTGACGTACTTGCGTCCGAACATTTGGAATAACGGTGACAGAATGAAAAATCCCAATATTCCGGAGATGCCGTTGCTTGCGGCTGAAACAATATAACAAATATTCATTGCCAATAATAATCATCATCATTAACCTATTACCAATACATTGTTAGACACAGGACTCCCTGATGCGATGAATAGGCTGACGATGATGAAGTCCTTGAATGTAGAAGATAAAGCGAAGAGTTCATAACTATGAGTTGTTAAATGTTAATAAGTGGAGAGATTCCTTATTCATGTGTATTAAATTACACAAGAAATTGTAATATTTTATATAATCAATGTTCAACACACAGGTAATAATCCAGAATGATAAGCCCACGTAAACTCGTCTCGGCAGGTTTGTTCAGTAGCTACTTGACCAACAGGCCAGTTATGTAAGCTGTGAGTCAATTCAAATAGCTTAAGCAACACAAACTTACCTATCCAGGAAGCCTGGTCCAAAGTGGCGTGCATGGTGCTGTTCGGTGATAGGATTGAAGGATTCAGAACAGCAGGGAATGACATCATGATTCCAGAAGAGAATGACGTCAGACAACCCGACGTCAAAACGAACATCTGTAATTCAGTTCAAGGCTGCATACGGGCTGTGTCGCGCGGTTTCACTCGCATATAATATATAACAAATAGCAGATATACAATATACAGTTATTCAGCACTAACAATATTTGTATTTTTTTATTTCGTGCGTGTGTTTCGTGCGAGGAAGACCGGGATGTCGTTGTATGCCTGCCGACGGTGATTTTTGATTTCGTGGTATTTCGAAATGTACTCGTAACTGCAGGTTAACAACGCACATACAACAAAGTGCAGACACTTCAATCTGTAGTAGGTTGCGCGTAATTCGACCTGTAGTAACGATAGATAAGCATATTGGCATCCGAACGTGTCGATGTAATGATCATAATAAATGTAACTTCACGCCGCAAAAATATATTTAAATGAGAAAAATCAAAAATGCCCTCCCCGGGTTTGAACCCAAGACCAACGAGTCAGTCTAATAGTAATAATGTTTAATGTGTAGATACCTCATCTTTTCCATATTTTTTTTCGACAGATGAATTAGTAATAATTATTTTTAGCCCAATAACATGATGTACTATGTAGTACGTAAATTAGAAATTGTGGACTAAAATTAAAACAGCTTAAGTGAAATTTTAAAAATGTCGAATTTACAGTGAAATCAGATTATATAAATAGTTCCTTATAGAATTTCATGAGTATTATTTTTATATATTTATGAATTCTTCTCATATGTGTAACCAACTTTAACAGTAAAGAACGACGCTATGAGGACACTTTCACATTCAAGAGCACTACAGAATAGTCGTTATAATAAAAATAAATTTCACAAAATCATTATCAACACATCATTCATCGTTGGATACGATTCACCTTATAAAAAATTAAAAGTAAGGTCGGAATTGAAACATAAAATTAAAATTGTTGAACGTACTAAATTCAAACCTCTACATACCTGCCTCGCAGCAGCCCGAGCGTTTTCGCTGCACATCTTGTACAACCAACTTGTGTATGCACATCAAAAATATCTTTAAGCAAACTTAGACAGAATTATACAAGTCTCAGCAATCGATTAACACGATAAAAATAATATACTGATCGTAAAAATATGACGATCGGAATATAAGTGCACAGAAAGATCACACCAACTGAACATGTTTAAAAATTTAAATTTGAATTCGATCCCAGGACAGGCCGGCTGATGTCCGTGCTACTCTACACCACGGTTTGTTGTGACGCCCTCACATCAATCTTATCCGCTAATGCTGCGACCGCCGGCTCAACCTGTTTCTTGTAGCTTTGACTAAATCGCTTTAATCGAATTCGCTGCATAACTTTGTGTAGTTTCATCCTCTACAACGCACTGAACTGTGCCAATCACTACGAGAGACACGAGGTGTTAAAGGTTCGGCCTTCTTGAATCATTTGTAATGGAAATACGCTAGCACAACGCAAATTTATTGGAATATAAATAAACTGTCATACAAATGATATCCGGTCGTGTCAGTCTCTGGATTAGTGGCAGCTTAATTCTTGAGCACTAATGGTTCATTCTTCAGCGCTTTTGGTCTATGTAGGAGTATGACAAACTTCCCATCCTCGTTGGTCGAATGCGCCAGAGCGACTACGGAGATCTAAGTCCTGAGGTCCTGAGTTCAATCCTCGGGTCGAGTATTAATGAGTTTTTCTAATTTGAAATTCTTTGTAATAGTTTGGAGTGTGAACTTACAGCACAGTTTAAAAACTAGAAGATAGGTCTAAAAATTTTGTTAACAACAGCCATTGTGGCAGACTGTGGTTTAAATCGTTTGGTACTGAGAGGAGACCCATGGTCCAACAGTGCAATGACATGAAGGTGGATAAAATAACATTACATTAATAATTATATTAATGCATGCAGGGTGGACGCTACTGCTCATGGAAGTCACGATTTACTTCACTAGACCAAATACGTTAGATTATGACGTCAAAATTTTATGAAATCTTACGTATATAAGGGAAACATGAATGTCGACGAAGTACATATAAGAATCTCATATTTAACTCTCGTTTCTCTGTTTACCCCATGAGAGACCTGGCGACATGTTATTATAATGATAAAAATAACTATCAGTAAGAGAAGTAATTTCATTTACTTTCGAGTTTCTGCGAACCATTAGATTGTGCACAAGTAATATATTCCATGTTGGGACGTAAAAGTAACTGGCGTACTGCACTCCTCTGCCTACCTCTTGTCGGATTACACACGTGAAGTTACGTTTTAATTCTCGTTAAGTCCTCGCTGCTGTTAATATTATATATACACTTTATATCAAATCCGTACAATGACTTAACATAAAAATATTTGCACGATCGGTTTTTCTTGTAACAAATCCATAAGATTTTTTTTACCAATATATGTGTTACTAACAAAAACATCATTATAATAAACGTTAATGTTTAAATACGAATTGATTTATCGTATTGTATTTATAATTGATAAAAAAGATAAGTTTCATAGGCATTTAGATTGATGTTACCTTATATTCAAATTGTAGGCGAACATAATTATTTGTAATCATATTTTTTATGATGGTACGGATATCTGTAGAAAGAATTACAGATGATATAATGGACTGAACAGATGTACAAAGCGATTGTTGTAAATGGAGGCCGCGTCTTTCCCGTACACCTTATTATTCCCTTGCGAGGTAGGCAGAGAGTATTGCGTTTGAAATATCATTGCACATAAACTTGACGTATTTCTGAGATTTCTCCGCGTCCATCAGCCAGTGTTTTATCTCTTATGTAAGTGTGAAAATAAAATATTGTTGATGTGCGGATTGATCACACAAGATGCACCGTACAATACTATTATTGCTATTCTTGTATTATATTTACAATCATTTTAATTGACTACCTCGTGTTGGATGCAAGCGCGAGTTCCTGGGGTCAAATCCCCGGTTGGACACTAAGTAGCATTTTGTACCTTTGTTGCTGCAATAATTGTGCAGCATTTTCAGTTATAAAATAAAATAAATGATCCCTGGTCAAGTAGTCTTCGAAGAGTTACGAAGCTGCCATTCTTCGCTTTCACCTTTATTTGATTGTAGTTAAGTGCATTGAACCTTATTGCGTAGAAGTTGAGGGTTGAGTCTTAGTAGTTGGCTCATACGACTGTTTTTGTTATGTATTAAAGCATAATGTTTCAAATTACATGGTTTTTGTAAATTTTTAATAAATTACATTCCGTATTTACTTGCTCGTGCGAACAATTCCAGCTGACTTCCTATTTTGCGACGGTATTGTGTCGTTGGGCAATATCCATATGGGAAAAATTTCGTGCATTGTATTGAAACACGACTTCCATCACATAACGTACAATATCAAGTCCACTTATTGTCTTCGAGCAGTCTGTCGAGAGGGCATAAAGGCGATTGTTTCAAATTGTGTTTTTCATAGTTCGGTCGATATTTGGAGTTGCTTGCTGATGTTGTATGTAGGAACACATCTTGTTTAAATTTTTCCGTAGAGTATCATGTTTCTTCGCTATCATTTCAAACTTAAGAGGATACTCTTAGTTTGCGATCGAACCTTGTAAAGTGACATCCAACTCTCAGTGTAGTTTGTTAATAGATTCTCGTTTTTGTTTCAGGATTTAGAGATGATCGAACCGAACAATCACACAATGAGTTTCGAGCTGGAAGGATCACAAAATGTGCAGTTTGAGAAATGTTGAGGTTTCCCAAGATAATATCAAAGGGTTTACATAAAACTATCAAGTAATTAACTATTGAGCTTCACACATAAATAAAGATTCAGTTGGCAATAAATAATTTTTACATTTCCGAAATCACGATTCCATAAAACTGATATAAAATATGATGGTGTAAAATTTTATGATTATTGCCATGCACTCAAATTACATGTGCATCCAGTTCGCACGTAGGCGTAACTTGCCCACAATGCTGGGTGTATAAGGAAAAAAGTACATATAAATTCTAGAAAAATATATGTATTTGACACTATGCGTTTTCTGCCTATTCCGCGAGGAGCCTGGCATGGCGATGATAAAGACGTATTATAAAAATATAAAAGTATTTGATAATTTACGCATTAGGAATGTCTGTTCTTGAAAAGTCATAATTAAATCAACCTAGTCGCCGAACTTCGTAATGACGTTTTTGTGACAAACGCGCCAATTCTCGCGATTCTACTTTCAAATCAAGTTGATTACTTTCCAAACTATTTACATAATTGCGCATTAAGTTGACATAGATAGCCTAGTGGCTTGAAATTCGACAGCTCTCTCCGGGAGTCCAGGTTCAAATTCTAGCGTTCACCTGCAAAAAGTGCCTTTTTAAATAAAAAAAATTAAAATATCATTTGTTATGACTGGGACGGCAAACTTCTTAAGGAAACGTGCAGTTCTCGACAAAAAATAGTTCTCTAACGCGTGTGAAGTCTACTTGGGCAGCGTAGCAGACTACGTACGGCCTTAAACCTCTCATTCTGAGATGAGACCCGCGTTCCAACAGTGGAACGATAAAAAGGTTTGGAGTGCATTGACAGATATTACATGAAGGATTTCTATGATCTATAAACTTTTTGAAGACCTACTCAACATGGTGTTTCAGTACGGACTCCGGTGATCCTGATTGGCAACATGTTTCGGGTGTTGTTTCATCGACTCTAAAGCCCTCAATGGCTACGGGAATTGTCTTACGAAGCCTCACAAAGCTGGTCAAAGTTCGACACAACCGGTCAGTACCCATGTGCTGGCGAAGCTCTGTGTTGTTGAACTTTGCAGATCACGTGCAATTTGTCAACCCGTTAGGGTTACCAGCGTGACTTATTAATGCCTTTTGTGTATTCCGTTCTATATTACCTTTAACCGTTTTTTTTTAAATCAAATAGAACGTCACGCTAATGATACGATATCAACCCTTCTATCGTTCCACTGCTGGAACATGGGTCTCCTCTTAGAATGAGTAGGTTAAGGCCGTAGTTCGCCACGCTGGCCAAGTGCGGGTTGACAGACTTCATACACCTTAGAGAACATTTTTTTTTTATGAACCCAAGGTGTGCAGGTTTCCTCACGATGTTTTCCTTCACCGTAATAGCAAGTGAT
>DWEI01005932.1:0-10449 GCA_018245875.1 Mysoria ambigua | reverse complement strand
TAGGTGGTGAGCCTATTGCCATGCATCGGGCACATATCCAGACTCGGAACCACTACTAGAAAACTAAATTTGAAAACTTTGGAGCGTTCGACCCGGGAAACGAACCCGGGACCTCCCGATAGGCAGTCGTATTTGTACCCACCACGACGAACGAGGCATTTACATCATTAAATGAATTATTGTTGATTATTTTCTTACCATTTAAGCTACATAAACTACATTTCACATGTTTAATAATGAGCTGGCTTGCTCATCTGTTCCGTCCAAGGCACACAAGGGCTGCGACACCAGTTGGCGATCAGTTAAAGCCCGATCAGATCTCATGTCGCGCAGCTGGCTGCCGAAAGCATCCCTCGTGCCGGACAAACGATATTCGGGCTTAGGAAACCAGATTAATTCCCCATCCACGCTGTGGAACTGCACGCGAAGCCGGACATATTTCACAGTGTCGGAAACATAATTGATATAACTGTACCAGGATCCATTTTGTAATGGTGTGCAGTGTGCAATTGTTCTATTTGTTGAATTTTACATGTTAACGGTTGTATAGCCTGTAGGTGTACATATTACAGATAAAAAAATTCTCCCTGCTTTCTTTCATTAAATGTACTGCCTCCTTGTCGTGTTGGATTTAAGCGCGACTACCGATCGAAAGGTCTTGGGTACCACTCCCGGTTCGGGAATGTACAGAGTTTAGACATATCTACACCCGGTGTTTGGGTAACATACTCACCACCTATTCCACAATAGATCGTTAAAGTGACCGGTGAAACGTGGGAATGTGCTACATCTCACTGCCTACCTCTTCGGGGGTACGAGGGGACAAACTGTGATGAACTATTAACCCGTCGATCTGCTGCCTCCCACTGCAGCTCATTGTTATAGCGAACGACAGCAAGGTCCAAAACAAGTCAACAACTCGATAAAAAACCCAACTGGGACTCTATAAAACTTAGGTGTTCTTGATTTCTATAACTATGTTAACTAGGTGAGGCAAGATAACTAGATTATTCTAATAAAACCAAGTGAAAAGAAATATAATTCGAATGCAAATTTAACATCACCACACCATTAAGACAACACATAGTGAAATAAACGGTATTTATAATGCGAAACACACGTTGAATCTAACAATTCATTAAACGTTGAAATTTAAGCGAAACGAAAGATTTTAATTAATTAGAGATCGGAATCTTAGTAATGGAGATTTATGTTTGCTGTGCATTCAATGAAACAAAGGCAGGCCGCCGTTGTGCTGTATTCGCATTGCTGTTGGAGAAAGGAAGTTTATTTAACGCAGTCCAACTGGTGACGTTTAATTAATTGTAAATACAATACAATGAATTATCATCGATGCTTATTTAGGTTTTTCTGCTTCGATGTGTTACAGTTGTAAGCGTTACCCCTGAGCAAGAGACTACTATGGGTGTGATCCCTGAGGCGAGCAATATATATATTTTTAAATGAAAAATTTCTGTCCTGATTTGTGCCCGATGTGTGATATATATGAACGTATAATATATGTGCCAAAAGGGGAAGTAATACAATCCTATTCTAGCCCTTCGGGGATTTGCAACCGTTCTGTTATGAATATTTTTAATAAAAAATATCAGTTTGATGCAAAACTATGCAATTATACTAAATTGCACGAAGAATCTTTATTCGGTTCGGTTTATTCGGTTCGGTTTATTCGGTTTTACTAGAGAATACGTGAAAAAATCACATAGAATATTCAAAAACAGACGTTCGTCGTCGGCATTCGTTAGCAGGTCATTAGCAGAACACAAGAAGGGAAAACAAATTTTCAATACATCCGACATTAAAAAAAAATAGTCATACAGCAGTGAAACAAATCTGTTTCATTAGCTTTGTGCTCTAGTAGTGTATTTCGATTGAAAATACATACAAAATATTCAAAAAGCTAAATAAGGAATGTTAATAAAATATTGTCTAACCTCAATGCCCACGACCTATTCCATATTCCATAACGTAACTGATGAGACGTGCGAGTGTTCTGCATTCCTCTGCCTACCGCTTCCGTGATTACAGGCGTGAAGTTACCGTTACGTCTAACGTCAACATGTATTTCCTTTAAACACACTATGAACATCTACGGTACACACCATATCGGCCGCAATATGAAGACAATTTGAACGGCGTGCGCACATTGATGTCTTAATTACCGTACACGTGTACGAGACCGTTGTCGGATTGTGAGGGCTTCCTGCTGTTCGCGTGTTCAGTCCGACAAGCCGGTACGACAGCGCCGCGCAGCACACGGTCGCTCCTATCGTTATTGGAACCTGTGCTTACGACAAACCTGTGCTTACGACGACAATGACGCGGCCATAATACGACCAATATTTGAAATTCAGTCACGACCGTCGCGTACAAAGTTGAGGTATTTGTATAGCTTTCCTAATATCGATTGAACATAGGACACATTTACACCGGCGTGTATGAAGGGAGTTATAATTGTACAAAGCGCATCATATTTGTAACAATGGAGATATTTGACATTTCGTGTTCTTTGCCTATCCTTCAAGGGGTCTGGCGCGATCATATAATCATACATTGGTAAACATAGTAACCAAAAGTTATAATAAAATGTTGAGTACAGCAGACGTTAAAACGTATGGTGTGGAGGTGTGCGGTTCATAAATTAAGATGCAGTGCATAAATTAAGATCTTGTGATCCCGCCCCTTTCGAGTTCGTTGCACTGTCCGAGATCTCTATCCATCCGTTAGATATTTAACGTTAGATTGCACCTTAGCATGGTGTTTTAAACATACCATCACGCCCGTAATCCTCGAAGAGGAATGCCGCGAATATAATGTTGTATTCCCACGTTTCACTAGTTACGTTTACCTCTCAATATGACATACTCTTATTACATATATAGGTAATTTCAAACTGAGACACAAAAGAAACATTTCATCGTTGCACAAATGTTTCATTTGGGTATAACCCATAACAATCTGGTTGTTAACCACTATACCAAATACTAAGTCATAAAACTATGCACACTATATTTGTTTACGAATATAGATGTAGTTGTATATTTATCGATAAGAACGATACTAGTGATGTACGAATATCACCTTTAGAACACTATGAGTGCGAATATCTGTCACCGATATTCGCGCACTCGAATGCGAACATTAAGTTTTTGATAGAACATTTCATAGAAGAATTTGTTTTTTTTTTGGATTCAAATTGCATAATATTTTTTAATGTTTTAAGTTCTATTGAAAATTTAATTGTTAAGCTTCATTGCTCAAAGTAAATAAAAAAAATAATACGAAATGATAAAGTGGAGGCTGATAAATATAATTTTTAAGTTGTTAATTCTGCTCGTTTTAAAAAAGATAAATTAATGGGTTCACATTTTATTAACCTTTTTTTATTCTATTTATATTCGGAAAATATTCGCAATAATATAGCGAATGTGAATTTGAATATGTAAAAATATGCGAATGTTCGTTACATCACTATACGATACATTCCGCAAGCTTCGAGTTTAACTGCATTGCGTTACTCAGTTTCAAGTAGTACTCGCTTTAAGTATAATTCACGGCCCATTTAATGCGAACTGGAGAAGCGTGCGTGAAGGGTGGTCGGTGTGGTTTCAATTTCAAGGACCTATTTGCATATTATCATAATTGTTTGACTGTCTCGTTGGTCTTGTTGGTTGTAAGTGCGGATTCCCGGGTCGAACACCACTAAAATTGTCTATTTTAGTCTTTCTGGTAGTGGTTCGGTGTCTGGATATGTGCCCGATGCATGGCAATAGACTAACCGCCTATTCCATAGTGGGACATAAACGTAACCGGGAAACGTGGGACTGTTCTGCATTCCTCTGCCTACCTCTTCGGGGGTTACAGGCGTGAAGTTACGTTTATAATTTATTTAATGTACCTACTAGTATAGGTACACAAGCACAAATGTCGTTACTCATTTTTAAGCACAGTTAATCTTCTTCGTCGAGTTGATGTTCATAAGTGATCAGCAGTCGTGGTGAAGAAAGCATTAGTCGCAGTGTAGAATGTTCATAGATGATCAGACGTAGTCGTCGCTCCCGGAGGCTCCTTTCGTGCACCATGATGGTGGTATATTAAAACTATACTCGTATATCCGCGGAATGTCTTAGTCCACGATATTTTATATCAGAATACAAGGAATAGTTTCTTCAATATTACGACAGTTAGTTCAAAGGACGGATGTTTAATAGAGTAAAAGTCCCGATACATTTTTGTATGATTATCATTTTATCCACGAACGGTCCGATTTATAAGAAGTGTTCGTTAAAGGAACGCTAAATTCCCTTTAGCTACTTATTGTGTGTTGATATATTATTTCCTATTGCTTTCGTGGAATCAATAATAACAGCTGATATAAACTCTTCTTTATGTCTCGGTATATATATGTCATTGGCAAACGATTCTTTGTTAAGTATGGTATTGTTGCCAATAATGACAGGTTTAAAGGATTTTATTTTTATTTCCATAGATACATATAGATTTTTATGCGTCAAAAAATACTAATATATGCATCCTATGTTTATGTTTATGTCGTATCTATAACTGTTATTTAAAACCTGCCATGCATTGTCCAATACTCGAGCGTTACAAATATTTTTAGACACCGGTATAAACATAACTTAAAATAGTTTCTCGGCCTATATGTGATTCAAATTGAAAAATACGAAGCTATGTATATACAATTGGATTCGTGGTTAGAAGTACTAGAGTATGTCGAGCTGTGATATCCTATCACGATTTACGTAAATACATTTCTCAGTATAACGGCAAACTTGTCGCGTTCGGGGTGACGGCGTACGTGCGTATCCGGTGATGGCGCAGATTAGCTCCGTCGCGAGTCCTTGCGGTCGGCGCGCGTCACATCTGGATTCAAAAAACAAGTATGATTATGCACATTCTGATTGGTGTGTACTTATTCTAAGTTATAATTATTTGAATATGGAACGTGTCTTTACATGAGCCCTTAACTTCCGGTGGGAATACCTGTGAGAATAATAATAAAAAATTATGCGTATTATACATATTATAATAAACTGTGTAAGATGTACTGAGGTGGTTTAAAATTTTCATTTATTTAATTAGAAAGGTGACGGTGGACGCAGGTGCCGGGGATGATAAGACTGACCTATCATGATCCAATAGACCAGATACTGGCTGATGGGGAAGTTAAAAGTCTCCGAAACCGGATTTCATGCATGAAGAAAGTGAGGAATGTATAAGGAACGCGGCAGATTTCTAGGGACTCGGTGCTCTCGGCCTACCCCGTAAGATATATATGTATGTATGTAAGAAAGTAAAAAAAAATATCTAACAGCTTTTGAACGGTAATAAATCGCATGAAAATGTATATTGAATACGAAAATGTTTCATTTATAACGTTAAGGCTGCAAGCTTAGGAACGCTCTCAAGGGTTAACCGCTAGACGGTGAGCCAGGCTGCCCTTTGATGTTATAATAAATTAACCAGGCGAGGAAACGTTCTGTGTAGTATATTTTTTTTCACATCGATCATGTAGGCAGCAGTTTCAAAGGTTTACTTTAAACTTCACCTGCACTTCCAGCACTATCGTTATATTTATAATATACGGATAAACCTAATGATTTTACAGTGTTATAAAAATTCCGTAATTTTGTAAATTAATAAAGTGTCAATTCATAAATATATCTACAAGTAATGCAAGGAATATTTATTTAAATTATATGTTGTTGGACACTAAACCATACTATATAAATTTAAACGGGAATTTAACAAGATTTTTTTCTAGATATGCATTCCTTCATTGACCAAGTAAATGTACCAGGTTGTTGCTTTCCAGGTTTCCATTTGTTGTCCATACGTATCAGACCCTGCTCGCATTTCCTTTTGGATTTTACAGTTTCAATTTTAAAGGTTTGTTTAAAGAATTTTTAAATAGAATTTGAAACTGCAAGATATTATAACATAAGAAAATGTATGAAATTAAGATTATTAATGAACTGCTGGTATTATGTAAAGTGGATCTCTTATTTTGTAATAAAATGTACACAGATTAAGTTCATTATAATTTTAATTTCCGCTGTGGGTGGAAAAGATGACTTCCGTTGTGTTCCTATAAGCTGAACTACGCAAGTTCATTAAATAATATATGCAAATCGCCGAGGGGGTTCTAATGTTCCAGGCATCACGACAGAAGCTGATGATATCGATGATAGTGGAAAATTAAGAGCAGTTGGAATAGTGGTTGCAAGTGCAAATGCCCATCGAGACATCTTGGGTTCAAATTTCGGGTCAGTACATTTTCAAGTCTTCTAACTTAAAATTTTTAGATGCAATCGAAGTCGATTTGTGTCTGGTGTAAGGAAATGACGTCAATATTCATTGAACGATGTTAACGAACGATTACCACTCGTTGGAAACTGGTGAAACGTGCGAGTGTAATACATACCTCTGCCTACCTCTTCGAAGATTAGAGGCGTGATGTTACTTTTTCTTTCTTACATAAAAATATACTTATACCGAGCATAATTTTAATATAATTGGATATTTTCAAATGTATTGTTACAACCTACTTATATGTTTAATGACTCAAATTCCACGTTCACTCATGAAATTAGACGTTTTATCGTTGTAAAATTATTTTGCTTCTGTTCATTTTAACTAGACCGTCGTAGTGATATTTCAACAAAGCGCTTGCTGTTGCGAAAAATTTACAATGTTCGATCGTCATCATCATCAGTATCATCATCAGCCTATTGCCGTCCACTGCTAGACATAGGCATCCCTGGAGAATTTACAGCAATAATCGTTCCTCATGATTTTAAAAATTTACGCTGAAATTAATTTACTTTGATTAACATCAACACGTCACCTAATTATACATCAGCAAAAGTTCCGGTACAAACAAAGTTCTGCTTATTGTGGAAACATAAAACATTACGCACTCGTTCTTCACGGTTTTTTAAAGCGTGCTCTTTGTTAATTTCATCGTAATGCGGAGCCGCTTTCATAAATTACCACTCGTTGGAAACAGCATACGAATTTATATCGGTAATGTTTCACCCTCAACGTCACATTTTGTTGCACCCGCTTGTATCGCGATGAATTAAAACGTAGTAAATTTCATTTCATGAACGGTGCTTTGTGACACCGTTATTAATGTAAAAAGGTACCCTCGTTTAAAAACATCCTCGCATAGCATGAAAATCGAAACAAAGGATGTTTTTGGTTTAAGAATTTAAAGGAGAGATATGTGTGAATTTTGCAACATACGATTTAAATATCGACACGAATGAAACAGCTGTATTTAAATACATTAGACGTATTATTGCAAGTGTTGTTTCAAAATATGAATAATATTACGCTAACAATTTATTTGTCGAATCACGATATTGTTGAATTCTTAGAATTCAGTTATCCAAATTCAAATAACGCATTTGAATTTAGAAAATGGTATTTACTTTAAAATGTATGGATTGTACAACCATAGCAAGTTAAGTAGTAGTCGATTTACTGTTTGATTCCGACGTTATATTTCTGCGTAGATTCTGCCCTTTAATAAAATTCTTCTTGATGTTGCCAGCAAGTCGGTACGCTAATAGGTTTAGTCAAGCTCAACGATAACTTCCGAGTGCCGAGCTACGGAGGATCCGTAGCTCGGCACTACGAAATATTTAATGATACCAAATCTTCTTGACCTCTAAAATGAGTACACTGTAATGTTATTAAAATAAATTGATACTTATAAAATAGTGATAATACATTAAAGAGTTGCATAATAATTTGTTAATTGCTGAAAATATTTGAACTATTAGTAAGCAGAATAACAAACTGAACTGCGGAAATTAAACAATTAAAACTCGTGAAGTACTAACGGTAGATAAAAGGACGATGGTCTATCAACGGATTAAGTCATCACTATAAGCATTTCACTATCACGCTTGCACAAATCAACTGTGTTACAATGTAATGAAGCACTCCAAGTATATTCGAAATATTGCTAACGTTCTGAGCAACTAAATTGCTCAGTAGCTCGCGAAGTTAAATTGATACTGCTCGTATAACCAATCCGTAACTTATCGCTCCGACGCAATGGACGAAATGCAACGTCATTGAAGAGTGTAACTAATATGTAACAATTCATTTGCCCTTACTTAGCTCTTGTTATTATTTTGATATCAAATTAAATGTAACAATGCTACATTATTTTAGTTATTATTATTATTATATTATTAACTAATAAGATTGACTGCCTCGTTGGTAGTGTTGATTGCAGTTGCGACTGCCAATCGGAAGGTACCGGGTTCGATTTCCGGATAGAACACTACAAAATTTTCTAATTTAGGATTTCTAGTAGTGGTTCGAAGTCTGGATATGTGCCCGATGCAGGGCAATAGGCTCATCCCCTAATCCATAGTGGGGTTTAAACGTAGCTGGTGAAACGTGGGGGTGTTCTGCATCCCTCTGCCTACCTCTACGGGGATTACAGGAGCGAAGTTACGTTTACATATAATCTATTTACTTGAGTAAAACGCTGCTATTACAAAGGACTTAGTACATTCAGATACAACAAACAAAACCTATCTCTAAGCAATAAATAAATAATTGAATAATCCAGCTGTTTTTAATTTTGTTTTCAATTTATACTATCAATGTTCTCTTGATCTACAAAAGATTTCGTCTATATGAAAACTGTTGGATATTAAATTGTACTTTTCTATTTTCGTTTACTAAAGAAATTTCTTCATTCTTTAATACTTATTTTGATGCTATAAAATTGTGTATATAATAATATTTATTCAACCTTCAACTTTGCAATCTGTCTAGTTTTTAAGGAATATTGATCAAGACCGTTCACACAATTGCGAATAATAACTCGATTACGCACTAATGTGACTCCTTAATATGCGAGTATTAACTGCTGGGTTTCATTTCATTTAATATTTATTTAAGATCTGGTAACGGAACGTTCTGTGAGCTACGTAATTTAGGCTGTCCTACGAATCCCAAAATCATATTGATACTTTATATTACTCGTGTATCACAGATTACTTATATAGCTTTATGAAGTCGGATTACTCGCTTTACTTTGACCAACATGGTAGATTATAACTTAATCGGTTCTTATTCTGACCTCCTCTCAGAATAAGAACCGAAGTCAGAACTGATACCAGTCATTGTACTTTGAACAAGGATGTAGCATTACTGATACATATAACGTTCTAAAAATAAATGCCGAAAAGGCTGAAATATGTCTTTCACAAACTTCTCCGTTCGGTAAAGTATTCACTTAGTGACAGGTATAGCGTACATTTGTATGGCTTACATAACAAAATCAAGAGGCAGATAGAAGCGTTATTCAGTTACCAGTTGATACCGGCTTACGGCGTGTTGTCTTAATCCGGCAAAGATAACCCGAGCGCGAAGGAGGATTTCGGTGGTCGACTGTAGTCTTCACAAACTTGTCTTTTCTATTATTATCTGTAATCCGGGAACTTCTCCCGGAGCTACATTTAACAACAGAATCTTGACAATCATAACTGTTATAACAAGATTTTTACGTTGCGTTTTAGAAAATTTCGCTAAAAATTCGTGAAGGTAGATATGGGATGTTCTCAAAGGTCTTTGTTGAAAATATTTTGTATAAGAGGCTTAAAAGATTTTCAATTAAAATTCCGATAGAATTTTCACATTTGCTATGTACTAGTGTTATGTTAAATATCTTCTGGACGTTTTCTCATTGAAAGAAGATAAAGAACTTGGTTAAATTTTTAATAGAGTTATTTGTTAGTCAAATTAGCATTCAAATCATACTAATTCTTAACGTCGTGATCCTATCGTGTATAAAGAACATATGTAGGAAAAGATGAAACATGAATCACTTACAAAGTTACCATTTCTTAGCAGCTTTGATAGCGTTGTCCGAATTCGTGAAAGATTTTCCGAGCGTGAAGGCGGATTTTAGTCGATTGAGTGCAGCAAACTCACTTTTTTTATTTTTTTATGCATCTAGGATTTTCAACGAACATCAACTTTTATGAAATAACACCGTAAATATAGCAAACGACAGCGACTTGTTGGAAAGTATAAGCGTTATTATAACCGTGTTTTTAAGTCTAAATAATTATGAAAGTTTGAATCTCAAAGCGTAATGCGACGACTGGAATGGAATAAAATTGTAGAAATGAGCACGAATTCTGTACAACAGGCGTCTGCGAACAAGAACCCACTTTTGTATCCCTCCATGCAGAATTCACTAGTTGAAAAAGATGTAATTATTTTCGAGCACTATAAATTATGTGGCCGTGGAATATTCAAATTAAATTTTGTACATTTAAACTGCTGAATTATATTAATATAATACTAATAATCATTATTATCATATTAATATAATCACATTTGGCACTCGGTGGTCTCTGCCTACCTCGTAAG
>DWEI01005931.1:0-10451 GCA_018245875.1 Mysoria ambigua | reverse complement strand
CTAGTAGAAAATCTAGTAGAAATTTTGTAATTAGAAAATTTTGTAGCGTTCGACCCGGGAATCGAACCTGGGAGACCTCTCGATCGGCAGTCGCACTTGCAACCAACACGACCAACGAGGCAGTCAAGGCATATCTTAACTTAGTTGCCTTTTTTCCTCTTTCAATTCGATTTTAAAATAAATATTGACGCATTTCGTGTGTAAGTATATGCCCTCTGACAGTGACTCACTCATCTCAAATGTCACAAGTGATTCACGCACGAACGAACGAATGAAATGGAAATAAGAATGTACTTCACATTATTAGATTTATTGTATTAGTTAAAAACATTTCGCTATAAGAACATAAAGCTCTATACTAATACTTCGTTGGTACGAGACATACTTAGACTTAATTTAGCTCCAAATAGCTCATGTCATACATCGTTAAGACTTTAGCCGCTTGATGTCACTATCAATAATCATAACACATGACCGACACGCGTTCAACAAGCCACCGAATCAAAACTAATAACATTCCACATTAATGACGTCAAGTAACGCAGAGAAAGACAAAACAGGTGACAACGGCGATGGAGAATTCAAACTATTTGCCACCGTCCGCGTGTTGCGTTCACGCAAGTACGAGTAGCTACAATGTTGGCCGCGTACTCTCAGCCGCGCGGTCTTCACACGATCCTTGCTCTTAATAGCCTTACAACAGATCAATTTACCTCGGTCGTTACAAAACGCACGGGCTCGCTGCCGCATAAATAATGATTTTACAAGCGCCCATAAGTGGCGGATGATTTGGTACATTTTTTTCATATCCAATAATGATAGGTGGCACGGTGAATTACTCGGCCGTCACAAATTAAGGCTGTATAATTTCTTATTTTTCGTGTACACATAAGATTGATTCCAAACCTGCCTCTTCTGATCATAATGTCATTGTTGTGGTTTTTTTTTCAAAGTATCTGTATTAAGTCCGCGCGTGATTGGGAATTCAAATTATAAAAAAAACTATACATATAATATATGTAGATAATTACAAATATTTATGTTCCAATTGTCTGGTCACCATAGCACTGTTTAGGATTAGATGGCTATGTGTGGAAATCTTCCAAGATTATTATTATAATACGCTGTTTCCGAAATTGTTGTCGAGATAATAATGATGCCCGGAAACCTAATAATATTTGTTATTATTATCATTATACCGTCAAACCATATCCGTTACAGAGTAGACAGAGAGTACTAAGTGTAAATTGTGTTGAGACTTACTGCCCTAGCAACCTTCGTCATACATTTCATTCATCATCATCAGCCTATTGCAATCCACTGCTAGATATAGGTCTTCCTTGACGAATTATACCCATAATTACCACACCGGCAATTCCAGAAGTATTTCGTACCACCTACGTTGTTGCCTATAGGCAGCCAGAGCACTTAGCTATACTCAGAGAGACCGCACCGTACCACGTTCTGCTGCGCCAGATTCCGTCGCCTCTCACGACAAGCTACGTGTCGGCGCATCATCGGACACACAAACAGATAGAGTCATCAGTCTCTTAACGCTCGTATGATTTCAGACGCTTCAGATTCTCCATGAGCAATTATTTTATCGTTGTCTAAATGTATATGTTATATAAATGTCTTTAAGTAGATAGAAATAAGATATAATCATGAGTAATGTATAGAAAAACGAACAGTATGGAACTTCTAAAATACGAATAACGTGTTAGTATCTATCAAACATGTATTTCAAAATGGATCACAACAAAATGGATCATAGCTAGGCAGAGCAATTGTAGTAGACTCCCAGCTTTCATCAATGGAGGGCGAAACTGTCGCCATACACCGGGAAAATATCCAGATTTCGGACCACTACTGGAAAATCTATATTAGAAAAATAATGCCTGACCTGGAATTTGAATCTAGAACCTCCCGTTCGGCAGTCACGCTTGCGACCAACATGACCAGGAACTCAATAACATATCTAAATATTCATAATACATTTAAATCAGCTAGACTGAATCAGATACGATGAACTAAAGACCATTTGTATTCATTAACAAACTGACGTCCCGATGCAAATTTTTCACGACACTGGTAAATTTATAGAGATCTTCGGTACAAGATTGATATAAGAGGTCAAACAGACTCTACTTGTAGAGACAATCATAGCAGGCAGGCGAATTATTGATTCCTCAAAGGGTAAAGGTATACAGCTCTATCGTTCTCTCTCTTATTTGCGCTCCAGCGATTATCTATTCTTTTGTGTGTCTATCATTTTTCCAGTCTTATTTAATGTACGTATATTATCCTTGTAATATTATTAAGTCGTGTTAAAAGGATGAGTTAAAGTAGATTTAATAAAAACATTTATTAGGTGATTGCAAATGGTAGAGTAACGGTGACGATTGTTACGTTATCGTTACGCTAAGTCTCTTACGAGGTAGGCCGAAAACAACATGTTCTAAAACCCTCCATCATTGCGCACCTTACATGCTAGCTCTAACTTATACTAGTAATGGTGCGAATAGGTTCTGAATTTAGTGATAATTTAATGGGTTATTATTAAACATACTTTCAATGTGTGGAGAATCGTTCGTGTCAATTTAATGATGCGGATTTAAGACGCGACCGACGCAGCGCAGCGTGTATCGTGCCTTTAACAAGATGAGCATTGCACTAGGTTAGTTACGACTAGTGCGACCCATTTTGTGGAAACGTGCAGGCATTCATTGCTGTTCGCAAGGGTTACGGGTTCAAATCCGGGCGATAGATCGTGCATCGATATTCGCGTATACTTTATTCTAATATTTGAAGACTATATGATATTTGTTTTCAATTTAAGCTCAATATAAATGAATCTCGCTGTTGAATTTAACAGAATAGCGTAAGAAAATTTTGTTGTATAGATTATGTATGTGATAAAAATCCAATATATGTAATATTTAGAAATGATATTGTATTGAATTCCATTACCCTAATTAGAATACTCATAGTATGTAGTAGAAAGCTAAGTTCCGTGACGTAGTTGTGATATTTAACAATTATTACAGTTATATAAAGATGTGTAGCAGAAGTTTCTTAACTGAAATTAATTAAAGAGAACAATGATTCAGTAATAGTTGCTCTAGGTTATTATGTGTTGTCTCTGTTTCGTGAAATATTAATGAATAAAGTTTGACTATTATTTTGTTTGTCCCACGGTCGTCGGGTGAGAATTAAAAAAAATGACAATTAAATTTATTAATGCTTCGTTTATTTTCTATGACACAAGAATCACACAGTGACTTGACTTTCTTACATATTATTCTAAACAATATGTACAAAGTATTTTACATAGTAATACATTTTTTTTACATTTTTCTATGCTGCTAAAATAAAGTTACAATTGTGATAAAACATAAAGATGGCGAGATGAAGCTTTGAAATTGAAGTTATAAACGATAATTTATAAATAATATCTGATTTTTAAAATGTGAGTCAAGACTTTATTTTATTTTTCACATTAATTTGAATCCAATTCAAGTTTAAGCCTCTTTGATTAGAATCGCTTATATCTAAATTTTCACTACTTTCCTTTGGCCTAATATTTGTAACCATCTTGAGCACTGAAACTTGGTGGCTGGCGAGGGCCGCCAAAAGCTTCTGGTCTTCCTTGGTTGGAGTTTACGGCAGCAGACCCAGAAGCAGGCCCGAACTGGCCAGGTTGATTTTGAGATGCAGTGGGCCCTTGGCCAAATGGAGAAGTCGGTCCACTGGAACCCGAGCCTGAAGATTGGGTACCAGGACGGTACTGAGAACCTTGACCATTTGCTCCTGCCGATGGCCCAAATCCTTGATTTGACCCAGCCGATGGCGCAAATCCTTGATTGGAACCCGACCCAGGGCGGGAGAAGGGGCCTGACCCACCCTGTAAACTAGTTTGTCCAGGCGACTGAGGTCCAAACTGTCCTGAACCTTGAGGACGATTGTATTCATATCCTGATTGACCTTGACCTGCATTCAGACCGTTCTGACCACCAAAGTTCTGTCCTTGTCCTTGATTGGCATTCACACCTACTCCAAATGATGATGAACCCTGACCTCGGTTGGATTCAGGACCTTGACCGAAGGAAGACTGTGTTTGACCCTGCTTGGAACCAGCATTTTGGCCAAAGGGAGATTGACCAAAAGACGAACCCTGTACTTGATTGGAACCAGCACCCGGTCCGAATGATTGACCTTGGTTGGAACCAGCGCCTTGTCCAAACGTTTGACCTCGGTTGGCACCAATATTTTGTCCAACAGAAGACTGACCGTAGCCCTGTTTAGCACCTGAACCCGAACCTAACTGGCCTTGTGAATCATACTGGTTTCCCCGACTTCCTGTGGATTGTTGTCCACGGTTACCCTGATCAAAACCTTGATTCTGTCCAAAACCATTTGATCCTTGCTGGTTGTAGCCCTGAGTACCTTGGTTAGATCCCGAACCATACTTGGATGGTCCGTATTGCTGGGAAGGAGCTTGGCCTGGCCTATTAAAAGATGTTCCTGCACTGTTTCCTTTAGAGCTGCCATCGTTTTCATATTCTTCAGGACGATAAGCTCCTGAAATGGACGTATATAGAATTGAAAAATTGTATATTTCAATTAGTTTTAAGAAAAAATAAAACCATTTTTATATTAAATGAAACAAGTTTTCAATAATTTTGCAATGTAGGTAAGAAACTAAAATTTTAACTGTGCCTGGCTGGGTAAATTTAACGTTTTATCTATTTATATAGAAACAAACTAAATAATAATATATGCTACTTATTTAAAAAAACTAAAAATAATTACCTTCTTGTGTACCAGCCGCTGCAGCTCTAGCGTTTTCTTCAATGGACCTTAGGATTTCATCTGGGATTGGAGGAGAGGTTGGAAGATGTTCACCTTGAGGTTGGTATCCATTTTCGTCAGCAGTATACGAGATAGAGTAGGACTGTCCATCGTCACCTGTATATCCGAAGCCACCTTGAGCTCTGACACCATTAGTGGCAGTTCCTGACTCTTCAGCGCGGATACCGTTGGATGTCTCAAAGCTGTACGAAAAGGTTTCACCGTCATTTTGACTATCGTATTTTAGTATCTGAGCACCTTGCTCTGCAGCTGCTTGAGCCCTTTGAGGCTGATTGTAAGTCTGGACATTGAATGAGCCTTGGTTTTGTCCGAACTGTGACCCTTGATTAAATCCGCTTTGTGAAGTCGATCCAGAAATGCTAGGTTTTCCGGCATCAGGAGTACCAAATCCAGAGGGGCCTGACGGTTGGCTAAATCCAGGACCCGAAGTCTGACCGTATCCAGTACCCGAGGGTTGTCCAAAGCCGGAAGATCCTATAGGTTGCCCGGATGCGGAAGGTCCTGAAGACTGGCCAAAGCCGGTGGCTCCCGAAGGCTGGCGGAACCCGGTTGATCCTGAGGGTTGACCGAAGCCGGGCGATCCTGAAGGCTGGCCGAAGCCAGTAGATCCAGAAGGCTGACCGAATCCAGTTGCAGGTTGGCCTCCAGATAAAAACCCAGATTGACTGGGTTGTCCGATACCTGGTTTCGCTGGACCTTGCCCAAATGAAGGGGTCCCAAATCCTGTTTGTCCAGTAGGTTGTCGACCAAAGGGACTTGTAGTGTCCGGAGAACTTTGACCGAACGATCCCGATCCAGGAGCTGAGAGCGACCCAGGGCTGCCGCCAGCACTCGCAGCACCAACAGGTGGCAAGTAGGATCGGTCTAGTTTAGCAGCATAGCTACATGCTATCAAATGTATAAGCAAAATCTGGAAAATAGAAAAAGCACTTTGGGAATTTTTTTTATGGCAAGAAAAACACTAGTAAATCAATAAATCACATTTTTCTAGTTATGTCACAACTATTAATTTTTAAGTAATTCAGTTAAATATAATAATATTTTTTATTACAAAATATTTTATTAAACTAAAATATTTAAATGTACATAATATTTAAACTGTAATTAGGAAAAAAATCACGACTTCAACTGTAAATATAGAGTGTACAAAACTCTACCACAATTATATTAAAAATATTAATGCGCTATTTTATTTATAAAATATCAATTACCAGCTTCATTTTAAAGCTGTAATCCTCTCAATGTTTGCTCACTGAATGTATTGCACTGTGTGCCCATCCCATATTTATATCACACAAAATTCGTTCACCACTTCACGTCACCTAAAACTGCGCTCACGGTCCTAACCTTTGACTGATAGAGTAAGTGAAGATTCGTCTCGTTGTGTGCGTACTCCGCACTGAACGAGACTCTACATTTGTAGGGGTGTGTTTGCACAATTTCTCGATGGATTTGCGATACACTAATTATTGTGATCGATTTTATCGTGCGTACATTGCAATACGGGTTTGTCCGTTTGTTAGTTAACAGATTGGTCTACAATTGAACTAAATTGTAAGATGTAATACATTTTTTAAACGTAAAACTCAAGCAAGTGCGTGATTTGTGTAAAACGACGTGTATATAATGTGAACCGCAGTTGTAAGGTCAGTTAATTAATAACATTTAATTATTGACATCATAACAAAATATTTCTTATGGATATTAAAAGAAAATATATACTTTTACGATTTTTTATGAAATAGTTTTAAATCGTATGGTGTAACTATAACGTACTAGACTGTATAGTTTGGGATCGATTCGCAGGTTAGCAAACATCTGTTTTTTCTGAATTTTTTGTTCCAAATCCGGGTAGATAAATATTAATGAATGTATTCATGAAATCTATGACGTCGCATATGTCGTGAGACAGCCATTGATGAACAATGCCCTTATTAATGCAAATTTTAATAGAACTCTACATATTTGGGTAATGTACAGTGCAGTTAAATCTCTACGTCAAAAATTAATGTATACTCAGATTATATAATAGTTTTATTCAGCGATTTCTAACCAAAATTTGAACGTTTGCTTCTCTGTCAGAGTAGTCGCCCTACCAAGGCCGCTGCACTCATGTGCACTGATCACTGTATGCAACGGGCAATTTAAAAGATATTTGAAACAAACAAATGATTGTTGCGAGTAGTTTAAATGTAGTGTTCCATATTGTGTCTTCAGATGTAACATGTTCTAAATTCAATTTAATACTGTAAATATAACATTTATTTTTCAAATAAAAGGTTTAATTTTAACCGTTTACCGTAAGTATTTTTGAATATAAGCAACGTTGAATTTTAATTTAATATTTCTATGAATGAATAAAATAACTTTGTAGAGTCAGCTTATTAAAATTTGTTTAACATACAGATTGAGCTAAAATTGTGAAATTTGAATAGCCAAGAGTATTTAAAGAAGTATATAAGTATTCGTGAACTATTTAGAGTCTGTGAACATATATATCCAGTGATATAAATGTAGAGGTGCCATCGAAGTACTCGTAGCTCTGACACGTTTAAAGATCGCACACGATTTGTGAAGTTAAGCAACGCAGAGCAGTGTTGTTGGATTAGTGACCCGTAGAGACAATTTTACAAGCATGCCTGTGTTGCTTCGCAGAATACGTTACGTAACTTGGAGGCCATTAAAATCATCACGTTAGAAAAATACAGGAGGATCACACTGTAAGGCTCTGTAAGGTTAACAATACTAAGCATTCAGTGTGTCTGCCCATCCTGTACAAGACCTGACATAACGGTATAATAATAATGGTGGCCATAGGTAATTAAATATGATTGCAAAATAAAGTCTTTCTGGAAAATAATGTTAAATGGAGGAACGTTTTTGGTCCGTAGCCATTTAGTTAAAGATGAGACTCTATATACGGACATGTTACGACATGCCTCAGTGCGAAAAGCGAGCCCGTACGATGCTGTCTTTGGTACTAGTATCCAGTTAACCAGAGTGACCTGTAATAGATACATTAAAGATGCGTCTCACATTTATTGAACGCACAACATTATTGAAAAAAGTACGGCATGTCTGTGAGGACGAATGTAGTTGGTGTACGGTGTCTACCTCGTGAGGTACGTGGCTTTTAGTATTAGGTTATGTTTCTTGTTAAAATTGAATCGATAAAATATAATAATTGGATATTATCATTTTATAATGTCAATAGCCTTGATTTCAAAAATACACCACAAATATCTCTTACATTTTTTAAATTATATTCATGTTCATCGGAATATTCAATGTAGGTATATTTGCTTTATTTTGTTTCAATTTATAATTTACTAAAATTTTAGTCATTCGTATAGCATGTGTAATATTGTACTATAACTTTTTATATTTCACCACATCCAAAACGACTTAAATATTCGTCAAGTAATTTAATGACAAAACGGATTTTGTAAAAGATAAAATTTCCTATTTCTTTTTTCGATCCATTTGAAATGTATTTCATATATAGCCCTCAATTATATTAAGTATGGCTATTATTCTTGTAAATTACATTATTAAATCGATGTGCCTCTTGCGTGACCCGGCTGTGTGCAATAATCATATGAGCTCATATGGGAACTGATTGTTTTGCAATAAAAAACTCATTACACTTGTATTAGATCAAATTAAACTATTTTTTTCTCTTATACACATGAAGTAGCAAATAGGCATATGATGTGTCTACCAATTAACAGATTGCAGCACAATAAATGACACTTAGTTAAATTATAGAATTTATATTGCTCTCGTCTTACTAAACGTATTAAGATGTAGAGATATGTAATATTACTATGTTATGGAAACTTGAGATGATGATCCGATTTGTATGGCAGTCCAGAAGTAGTTATTTTTAACTAAAAATTACTTATGAAATAAATGTTTATTATCCTTTCAATTTTGATGTAAAGTAAAGAAAAAGCGTTATAATAATTATGAAAAATATTTTGATTAAGGCTTAAATACTTAAAAATCAGATTTAGCCAAGCTTTTGTCGCTTATTAAAAGAGGAATTCAGAATCTATCAACTAGACGGAAGAACCTTACCATCTCGACTTTTTAGTCACGGGAATATAAAGTAATCGTCAATTATGGACAATATAGTCTGAGTATATATAAGATAGAGTATGTTGTTTCGGGGTGGTCCAACAAGAAAAAGAGGGTCCTCATGAAGAAGGACCTCGTATAGGTCCGAAACTATTTGGGCCACCTAGAAAAAAAAATGTGAGCCTAATCGGCTTAATACTTAATCATGAGTAACACTCACGAAACATTTAATAATAAAATCTCTAAGTTTTAGATTAAATGAATCGATTAATAGTAGTACTTACAATATGAGTAACAAATCAATAAGACGCCAATTCATATCAACTGTTTGTACATCTTAATATTCCAACTCTTTTGTTTGACAACGGGTGATAAAATACACAATTACATATGTAAATTAAAGCTGTCACCGTATTTTAAGGTATTTTTAAATATTACTATTAAAAAAACTTTAATGTAACATCACGCCTATAATCCCCGAAGAGGTTCGCAAAGGTGTGTGTTACACTCTCACGTTTGAGAAATGTAAGTACTTCCCACCATGGAATATTATTATAATATTAGCGTGAATTAACAAATCTGATTTATAAGATTTCAAAAAAACAACAATATTAATCTATCATTACCAAGCAAGTAAGATATTCATAAGAGAGTCAAACGTTTCCGAAAGCGAGATATGTACATGAGAAAGGGTATTATCTGTCAAAGAACCAATTCAAGTACATGACGATCGATATATCATATCGCTCCGTGTTCTCCATCTGTCTTGCGAACGCTCTTGGCTTAATGTAACAATAACAATAATAAACTGAAATATAATCCCAATACTACAGAATAACAAAAACGGCCGTCATCTTCTATGTATATATAAATCAATTAACTATATTATTTGTTTTGCTCAATTCCCTCGCGCGAGACGGTCACGATTACTTGATGGATCATAACGAACGTGATGAGAACACGTTATAGTTATGGCGAAGTAATTTCTTTGGCCCTGAACATCGTGCGTTGCTCGAACATTGCTTTCACAGTCTGATAATAGATGGCAGCACGTGTATAGGAACATCACTTGAATCGTTGAATTGTTGAAATAGAGTTTGCGGCAATATTTGATAGTAACATAATAAATATAGCTTATGGAACTTAAAAAGTAATATTCGCTTAGTTAACTTAGAAGTAACTCTAAATTGTTATCTTTGATATCGCTCAAAAGATTTTCCACTTAAATAACTGCGGAGGTGAACGAAGCAGTTCTAGTCTGTAATGTAGCTTAATAATAGTTATACTTATATGTTATAAATGACTTCGGTAGTCATATTTCTACACCTGAACGTGGTAGGTAACTTGATTCCTAATACCTGGTCTTATATTTTTCAAAATTTTCATACATTTTATGACCACCATTTAATTTTACATAGTAATTAAAAGTTTCCATGGTCGTATACAACACCTACGCTATCCGCGTAGTAGTCAATAGCCTTACACTTCCTCATTACGAG
>DWEI01005930.1:0-10453 GCA_018245875.1 Mysoria ambigua | reverse complement strand
GAAATATTAGGTAAATTCGAAAGGTGCCAAGTCGCCCGATCGGGCGAGATTTTTTCGTGCGAGATGACGACTATCCCTAGAAAATATAACATGGAAGGAATGAAAACTTTTAGTTCGTAAAACATCAGTGTAATACAGTCACGTTAGTAACTTCATCATTTCAATGTTGACCTTTTATAGTCTTGTTTTACCGCTTGTCAGAATTTATTTTATATTTCTTTGCACCTGCTAATTAGATAAAAATACCATAAATTAGAAATCGATGGGGGGGTCTCGGGGTCACCTTATATTACGTTGCCATTAACAGCGGCATGTAAAATTTTCATCATTAAGACTTTTAATGAAAACACCCTCAAGAGATTGTAATTTAATGTCGAAAGGTACAAGAGACAACTTTGTACTTTATAGTTTTATGGAGAGCGACGTGGTACAGGTATAGAATGAGCGTGGTTGGTCAAAACTGGTTGGGTTAAGTCGTGTATTAGTTTGCTGGCACTTTTATTGCCTAAATGATTAATGCGGCTTACTGATTTTATAGCACTCTTCACGTTTATATTGGCGTTATGGCCGTCGTAAATACTGGTAGTTTCCCTAAATTTCAAAAGTATCGTTGATACACCATTTGCCTGGAATATATTGGCGCGGTGCGTTTGGTAATATATTACTGGTCAATGTTTTTGATAACATTTTGATTTCAATTGACTGCCTCGATGGTATAGAGGTTGCAAGCGTGAAAACTGACCTGGAAGTTCTCAGTTTCAATTTCGAGTTGGGTATTATTGAGTTTTAGTAACGTGATATTCCTTGTAGTGGCTTGAAGTTTCGATTTGTGCTCGGTTTATCCTAATCAGGGATGTTATGGATATGAAATTTCGGATAAAGATTGAATACGGATATATGAATAATTGTAATATCGGATTCGGATACGGATATGAAATTATTTCGAATTATCCGATAGTTTCAAATAGTTTTCGGTTATGGATATTAATTTAATAAAAACTACGCGCGCGGCAAGTGTCTCGACCCATCAAAACAACTTGTAATGCATATAACGTGTCTCATTTAGACTTTGCCATTATCCGAAATTATCTTAAACTTTTATATCGGATTCGGTTACGGTTACGGATATATTTTTAAATGGGATATCCGATAGTTTCGGTTAGGGTTGCGGAGTTCCTCAACATCCCTGATCGTAATAGGCTTAATTAACTCTTTCATAGTGAAGCGTAAACGTTGTTGGTGAAGGTTATTTCACTCTACCTATCAGTTTCGAGATTACAGGAGTGATGTTACGCTACGTTAATTTCAGTTTGTAGTGCTTAAACTGTCACATTTGTTTATACATACAGACAATGACGATCACACGTAGAGTTTTACAGATGAAATACTTGCAAAAGGAAAATAAAATGAATAGTGTGTGTGTGTAGGTAGGTGTGTGCGAAGTGGACGCGTGTGTCTATTATGACTAAGTTTTATGTAACGTAATGTAGCTGTGATATTTCCGTTCTACTTAAAATTTTGTCGCTCGAATTTATGATGGGTTGTTTACCAAAAACGTTTTGCCAAAATAATATCCAGATATGTATGTGATATGTATAAACGGTTATATGAAAATACTGTTTGATGTAGAGGGGGTATCAAATTGAAATTTTTTTGTTCAAATTTTATTTAACGTAGTCGCAGCCCTACAACGTATAAGTATTGCTTATTATAAAATAAACGCCTGATTTCAGTCGATAGGCAGATGAGAGTAAAAGACGTTTTAATTTATGGAGCAAATATAATTGTTTAGTTTCATAGAATTCAAACTTCGTCGAATATCGCAACTTAACACTGGCATCTATTTATAAGATTTGCATTACATGTTGTATAAAAATTCGGACACTTGGAAATGGGTTTTGTATGTAACAAGCATTATGTGTTCCTAGTGAAAGTGGAAGAACACAACGGAGGTTCGTCTGGCGCCAGCTAGGTGGGTATATATGTACATATACGAGACGGGTCGGATCTTGAGTGCGGTATCGCGGGCTCGGGGATACAGCCCGCATCCGGGTGCAATGAATGCGACGATGGTTTCAAGGGCGCGCCTCAGGTGATGACGTACGCGCACCCCACCGCCCCCACCGTAGCCCCCGCGGGTGTTCCGGCACCCACCTAATAATGCACGTCTGCGCCCCGTCTGCCGCGTCCGAACCCGTTGCAACCTTGAGTGCTCTCCGGGACACACCCCTTCGCACCTGAGCCCTAACCGCAACGGAACAAAAAACAACAGCGTCCACTTCACACCCCCGGCGCGCCCGCGACCGTGACGCTGCAACTCAAAGTGCAAATTTTGTCTATACGGCCTGCTCACGCACATTCGAACGGAAAGTAAAAACGTTGTTTATCACATAAGACATGTTATCAAGCTAGACGATTCATAATGTACCAGCAGTCCCCTTATATAGTTATGAACGCCGTCCGTTCGATTCTGTCATAAATTTACTATAACGCTCACTCACTACAATTAGTAGAACATCAAGTTGATAGCTCTCTAATTATCATAATAATAGTGGTGTTGTAGAGGCGGAATGGCGGTGGCGGCCCCGTCAGCTGAGCGAAAACGAAAGTAAACAGAACTCGGTCAAAGGGTTTGTACTCACCTACCCGCAATATTTATGTGGGTGCGGGGGAGATTGTACCCACACCCGAACCATTCGCCCGCCTTTGATGGATTGGCTGGCGACTGGCGCGGATGGTTCGACGGAAACACGGCCAAACTCTACTTTACCAGGCGTTAGTCCCGATTTCCTGCCGCCCGAGAGCGACAAACTTTTGCCACCGAATTATTATTCAGCGAAAGTTCTTGGAATTCTTTGTGTTTTGTTTTGGGACTCTACCGACCTCGCCACCCCCCGGGCCCTCCCCACGCCGGCACCCAAAGTTATTCTAGTGACACGGATTGTTAAATAACAATTGTCGTAAAACTCCAATGTACATCTTCAGACGACAGGAAAGTTTTACTTCTTGGCTTATGAGTGAAGCCGTTAAAGGTTTCACAGCTACATTGTCACTTTTGTTTATAGTGCAAGCAAATTGTGAAAGGGCCTTAGTTTCAATCTCGTCGGTGAGCTAAATGACGTTATGTCACTTGTGGGTGAACGTTCGCGTCGCCAGCGGCTATGATAATAGGTCGTTGCGCATCGCTGGTACTGAATAGGTATTCGGCTTCGCCGGCAAATGAGGCGCCGCCTATACAATTACGCAATGAGAGGCCTCCGGGCGTCCTTTAGTCCGAGCTTGTTACAGCCGATCCTTTCTAAGCTGATTAAAACATTACTAGCGAATCGAATTTCAAGCCGATCGGCCCCGCACGGGTCAAGATCAATCAATCCTTATAGCTACCAATTTTACAACGAAAACAATCGTCTCGCCGCGATAAAATCGCATTACGTATTGTTGTGAACTACAAAATTGTTCTGACTCATAATAATTGTTGTGATATCATTTGCTGTGTGACGTAGGCGGGGGGAGGTCGCGAACTTGTGACGCGTTCAATTATCGCTAGTAAATAAGGGAAAATATGAAAAGTGAATGACTCCCACTTGACCCGGAGCGGTAAATATCAGGCCAACCTTATCAATAGCCTTGAAACGTGACGCGGAAACTAGCTGCGGAGTGAAAGCATTGTACGATTGATGCAACGAGTGTCTACTGCGAACTGTGTCGAGGACACCGCTCCAGAACAGTAGTGAATTTGTAATGAATGAATGAATGAATTAAGTAGCTGAATGTCGACTTCATTTCGGATAACTAGATGTTTGAAATTTTAATTGCTTGCGATGTTGTAGTTTTTTATTGTCGTTTTACGATTCTATTATTATTATACGTAGTGCACCGAGTCTTGACGTAATCTTTACCTTTTTTTAAGTCCGTTTTTCGCACTAGTTTTTTTTTGGTTTGTCGACGTCATTCTAAACGTGTACATGATGACATGTAATCACAATACACTAGGGAAAACAGAAAAAGGAACGTTCAAAAACATGTGTCTAGTTTCTATTTACTTGTTGTGTATAAGATGAATATAACGCTTCGTCTGAACTAAAATCGTACTGGGCAAACAAATTCGTCGGTTATATATAGAGCCGGCGCTGGTTCACTCTGCAAAGTTGGAAACGGCGTGCAGTAAACGAGGCCGTCGTCGCGCCGTCGGGGCGCAGCTGATTGCGGCACGTCGCGGCGTGCACTTTCAGCTGTTTATACATCGGTTGGCTAGGCGTAGGATGCGTTCCGGTGCACTTGTTCGCAAGTAAACGGGTGTGCATAATGGATGCACGGTCAAGGCCGTCCATGGCCGCCGCCCGCTTTGCGCGTGCCCGATTGTTTTATCCCGCAACTATTGTGTATGTGTGTGTATGTGTGTTTGTGTTTGTGTGTGTATGGGCGCGTATGTATGTATGTGTCTGTGTGCGTAAGTGTGTGCAACATAATAACGGTTAAATTGGTGCGTGTGTTGTTGACGCTTGCTCGCGCGAACTGTGAAACAATGCAACGAGCCCGTTACGTTTGTAAAGGGAACGCTCCGCCGAGGATGCTCTGCGTCCTTTTGTGATCGTGTGCATCTTGTCGCCGGTGTGCGATTCGGATTAAATCGTCGCAGCCATTGTACAATGTCACTTATGTAATGGTTCTTTTCAAGGATTAACATTAGAAAATTAAATTTGTGAATTAGCCATGAAGTTATAATTAATGCGTTGACTGCCTCGTTGGTCGTGTTGGTTGCGGGTGGGACTGCCGATTGGGAAGTCCCGGGTTCGATTTCCGGATCGAATACTACAAAATTTTCTAATTTAGATTTCCTTGTAGTGGTTCGGAGTCTGGACATGTGCCCGATGTATGGCAATAGGCTCACCACCTATTCCATAGTGGGACGTAAACGTAACTGGTGAATGGTGGGAATGTTTTGTATTCCTCTGTCAAGTTACTTTTTTAGATACTAACACGTTCATTTACCCTTTTTTTAGAAAGTTTTAACTACTTATCCTTTACCAATGTTCTTGTTATTTAGGCCATGATAGTCACGTAATAGAAATTGTAATTGTTGAAGCACACAAGAACAACTACATACATTAAAAGAGTCATAATTAACTTTACGAAAATTATATACCCGTTTGTTCGGAGGAGACCACGACTCCTACTCGTCCTGTAATAAAGCGATTAACAATTCTATGCCAAAATGTACGTATTTTCAACATTTAAAGCTTTCGTTGTTTCGAATAAATTCGGCTAGACTCGTGCGCTGCGAAATACAGCCGGCATATATAAGCTGATAAACAATGCGAGAGAGGATTCCGCCAGTTTTATTGGAATAAAATTTCAGTTTGTATTCGCGAGCGCCGGTCTAGTCAGTTATTTAGGTCCCGGTTCAGATTGAAAACGAGTTACGCGGTGTGCTCAAGCAACTTTGATTGTTGTTTTTGTTTGTTCTGTCACAGAATTTACTCCCGGTTTGACTCTAACATTGAAGCGTATGATAAATGCACATCGCATTCGTTATCATTTGTTAAGACAGGAAAACAGTGGAGAATCGAAAACAATTGGAGTGATATAGGATAGCTTTTTGTATAATGACTGGTGTACATTTTGGAGATATTAGTAAATCACAAGTTTGGAACACGGTCGTCGAATTGCTTTAGTTATATTGGATCATACTTCAATGTCATTGTAATGTTTATTGAATATCTTGAAATTTTACATGTAGTAGCTCTCTAAATTTATAGTATTTTCATTTCTTTCATATTTTTTATGAGACTGTTAATAAACCATCCTGCCGACAAGATCTGTGATCATTACATTTTCTAAAATATGTTCAGTTAGGCAATTGTGTTTTTTTATAAAAATCCTTAAGCATTAGATTTGACGAGTGCGTTAATCATATAAAATCGTTTACGCTGACCTTTAAAGATATTCCAAAGGTATTGCATCAATGTTAAATTGGAGATTATTCTGAATCTCACTTTCATCTTCAGTACGATTCAATATGCGTTTTGTTAGCATACCTATTTCTCACTTGAACCTTTCAACACTTGGCTAATGATAGTCATGATATTCATGTTGTGTCCATTGTGTGTTTTTTTCATCACATTTTGTTCATCAGCCCTTAGATCTTTAAGCTTTTTGATATTTGTCGCTTCATAATACAAGACGGAGGCGCGGCAGGTCTGTAAGGATAGAGATATTTGGCACTCCGTGCTCTCTGCCTACCCCGTAAGGGACCTGGCGTGAAGATATAGATAATACAAGACGGTTAAGCCGTAGCATAAGCAAGATTAGAAGGTTTACTAAATTTATGCATGATTAGCTAGTCAGAAGTAAATGTCAAGTGTGAAACTCAAATTTTCCGAAAAGAACTTTAATTCTATTGTTAATGATACACTATCGAACCTAAAGCAATACTGTGTACAATTTAACACTGCATTGAAAGGTAGACTTGGAGCTCGCAATTATCGTGGCCTTTGATTATGTTACATCAAACAGGTGACGTCTTTGACGACTTGAACTACGCTGGAATCCGGTATTCTAATATTAACACTTGTAAATGTGTGCACGCGTCATGGCATGACGATAACGATTTATTAACAAAAATCACCAAAATAACTAGTTAAAAAAAAACCAAACAATCAAAAATCTTCACGTCTCTTTGTTCTTATATGTGTGATCATCAAATACATATTATTAATACGTGATTTGTGAGTCTGTTAATCCTATAACACTAAAAAGAAAGCTGTTGACTGCTTCGTTAATCGTGTTGGTTGCATACGCGACTGTCTATAGAGAGGTCCTAGGTTCAAATACCGCGTTGGGTACTACTGGATTTTTCTGATATGTATAGATTTTCCTGTTGTTGCTCGGAGTCTGAAAAAATGCCCTGTGTGTGGCGTTAGGTTTACCACCTTTTTCACCATGAGATGTAAACTTAACTAGTGAAACGTGGTAGTGTACTACACCCCTCTGCCTATCCGTTCGAGGATTATAAGCGTGATGTTTCGTCGAAAAAAGAAAGCAGAAATTTGAAAAACAAGCACCGGAACGCCAAAATTAGTTCGTGTAAACATCGCATCGCTATAGAATTAGAAGTCGTCGTTACCTCAAACCGATTGCCAATTGGTGGCAGCCACGGCCCGACCGGCGCCGGTGCGGCTATGTTTAGCAAGAGAGCATACGCGTACGAGGCGCGCGAGCAATAAATCTCTCGCCACTTTAATCGTGAGATAATTCAGTGTGACGTTTGTTTGTTTACGTCCGTTACGATGAACAGGTGTTCTATAACAGCGTGGAGTGGTATGAAAATAAAAAAAAGAGATAATTGTCGTGGGCGGGGTCAAGATCACCAGTGGCGGCCAAGGACACGGCGCTCTGTGAGAACTGATTAATTGAATGTGCCCGTTGCGTTGTAACGCTATACTGTCGCACTGTGTATACGTACATATTTTAATTTCTGACATGTTGTGTTGTGTGAGGTGTCGTCTGCTGTTTGATGCGTGACGTGTAGTGACATGTAAATAGTCGAGATGTTCGTGCATTTCATACATCCATGAATATAATAATTACACTATATAAGATTTATACGTGTTTTTTTCCTCTGATATATTTTTTTCTTGATGTGAAACGGTAAAAATGTTGTACCTACTAGTACAACAATGAACTTTATCGACTATTGATTCTCAATTTTCCTGAAGATACGCGTATCTCTAGTGGCTAAGTCGGAATGTCCTGATAAAAAAACATAAAGGGACTTTATTATTTACACGAAATCAAATATTTTAGTGATATACTTTCGACCTACCTCATTCAAGATTATCATCAAGCGACCGGTCCTGTGGGTGTGTACTGATGAAATAAGTAATCCTTAACCTTTCTGTGTTCATGCAGAGTTACGAGAGAGGCGGGTCGCCCCAGCCGCCGACGCATCCTCAGGGCGCGCCCAGTCCAGGCATCGCTCAAAGCGCCCCCGGAGCCCTCTCGCCGACGCAGGACTCGCAGCACCCGCCCCACCTACCGCCAGGGTCGCAACCACCGCCGCATCAGGTAAGTGTGCCGCCCTGAAAGTAAAAAGAATCCTCTCCTGGCTTTTGAAGTACCTTAGATTTGAGCTAACCTAAGTTAAAAACATAGTATAATATTTAGTATATTGTGTAATTGATTGTTGATTTGGAACATTTATTCAAATATGATGTCTTCATATCCATAAGTGTGTTAAAACAAGATGTAGGTAATCGATTTCCTAATATTGTACAACCAATACCAGTCGCTTTACAACTGTAGCGCAACAACAGATATACGTGTTTACGACAGGTAATTTATGTAGGTACTTCCACGTGCTTCAGCGTTTCAATTAATATTTTATACGCTTGTATAACATTAAAAGAATATTATTTATCACTTTCTAATTTAATTTCATTTACTTGTTAAGAATGAACGACCATTTTTATAATACATTTAAGAGGTTTATACGACAAAATTAATGGACAGATTTTATGGTTTCTATGGGAAACCAAAGTGTAATTAATGAGGAAGCAGGAAGGAAGTCTCGCGTATCGCGAGTGCTCGGCTGTATTCGAACTGTGTCAACTTTCGAGGCGGCCTTCTTTTATTGGTATTTATACAACCGCTTTCGTAATTTTTGTATAAAGCCTTTATCAATTGTGAATGGATTTATCGCTTTAGTTCGCGTTATCATGCGTCCGATATTGGAATCTTTTGATAAGGATATTTGAAATTGTCCGATGTTTATTTATTCCCTGCCGTCATATTTTTACCATTGAATACGAATTATACAACGCGGGTATTTTCTTAATTTTATTCACGGAAATCGATGGTAAGTGTAATGAATACTTCATTAGTGTTTAATAACAGTCAATAAGTTTACTGTCCATTATGAATACTGTGATGGACGGCCTAGTTGAGAAATAATATAGGTACCATCACTTGTGTATCTCCCGGATTGGTGGACAGAGGAATGTATTACATTCCCACGTTTTACCATTCGCGTTCGACGTCCACTGTGAAGTGGTCGTGGTCGTGGTCGTGGTCTGTTGCCATACACCGAGCACAAATCCGAACTCCGGACCACTAGTGGAAATTTCAAGTAAATAAAACCAACGGTATCCGATCCGAGAATCGAATCTAGGACCTGTCGATTAGCCATCGTGGTTGTAATAGATTGGTTTGCTCGTCGTTCACAGGTAATCTTTTAGTGAAACATTGTTCTATTGGTAGTTGTCTAAAACGATCTGTCAAAGATGTATGATGCTTTTTATTGGCGGTTTATTTTATTAGGCGCATACTCGTATATTGTATCTGCGTAGTACCAGTGAAGGCAAAGGTAAAAATCAGTAAATGTATACAGCGAAAGGCTGATAAGGGTACAAAAAAGTTATTCGTTTGTGAGTCCGTCCTCTATCTGATTACATTGTGACATTCGCACTTAAAGCAGGAACTGTTCGAGAAATTTATATAGAGTGGAAGTAGTTTATATTATTAATTTACGGTATCTAACATTGGCGAGCAAGTAAAAGCTTAGAGCTCGAATGAATACTTATCGTCCAAGTCTGAAAGTATTTTTAAAGTACAATTTAAAAAAGTATTAAAATCGTAGAAATAATAAGGGTGCATGGGAGGCAGAGACGGCATAGGTTGTAAGGAAAACGAAAACATCGAACAAAACATAATTATATCAGTTACATATTTGCAAGTTGCAAGCTAATCGATTCGAAATTACGAAACTATTTCACCTGTCATACTTCTTGGTTTCTAGTTTTCTTATTGTTAATTTTAAAGTTGGGTACTTCAGCCTCATAAAACGAATGGCAACATAATCTAAGTAGACTTTAAAAGAATGAATAGTAAATATATATCAGGTATTTATCATGTTATTGATGTCGTTTGGATTTTCTCCGATTTTCTTTGCATAGTCCTAACCACGCCCCACCCACCTTTGTCCAGCCCAAGTTGAACACTGTTCAACATGCTTGACTATGTATGACATCAATTTACATTCGAATTATATCTCCGGAGATATACATTTTTTAAACTTTGTGTGTTTATATGAACTTTCGACAGTCTAAACCAATTTTCCCCCAAACCAAATTAACAATATTTTTCAATAAACGTTTGACGATATTATTTAAACTAACATATCGTTTTATGTTTGAACCAATTGAAATAAAACAATAACGAAGTTGAATTAAGTGAAACTTGCCGTGGTGTAGCAGTGTGGACACCGCGCGCGAACACATCGGCTTAGGAGCGTCCGATTTTAGCGGCACGTTGATAATGAACATTTAGAATAGTATCTAATAGTAGACTGCCTCGTTGGTCGTGTTGGTTGCGGGTGCGACTGCCGATCGGGAGGTCGCGGGTTCGATTCCCGGGTCGAACACTACAAAATTTTCTAATTTAGATTTTCTAGTAG
>DWEI01005929.1:0-10454 GCA_018245875.1 Mysoria ambigua | reverse complement strand
TCGGAGTCTGGATATGTGCCCGATGCATAGCAATAGGTTCAGCACCTATTACATAGTGGGACATAAACGTAACCAGTGAATCGTGGGAATGTTCTGCATTCCTCCAGTTACGTTCCTTAAACTTCCGATATTACATCGGGCAACATGGTGGAAGATGGAGAGATTTTATATATTACCGGATCCCAAACACTCTCATATCAAGTGATGTAACGGCTTTCCCACGCCTAACACATACTATCTTGTAATATGCAGGGATGGAGATAAGGGTGACCGAGCACATAAGACAATGCATTAAAATTACAGTTAAAGTTCTTGCTGCTTTCACAATTTTTTATGGCGTTGTTATAGGGCTTATTGTAAGAATTGCTATTATAAGTAAACTTTATCAAAAACATTATGTAAGACAAGCTTCCGTTGTCCTTTTAGTAGTTGCATCGCTACACTGCGACAGTACTCCAGTATTTCTTTTAGAACAATTTCAATTAATACTAAGCGAATAATATCAGAAAATATCAGTAGTACTTGTGCCGTTGCCCCAAGTTCCAGAATCGCATAATACAGGCTATATCAATGAGGGGCGAATAACTTTATCACGTAAGTGTGCCCCGAAGAGATATAACGCGATTCTTTTAGATAACTGCCTGGAACCTTTGCTCGGAGATTCTATAAAATATATAAATATTTGTGTGTGATATTACGAGTTATATATAAATATAACTCGTAATATCACATGTCGCGCTATATAAGGAATGATCCGTTGGCGTGGTGGCTGTGATTTCTTGATTGACCGACCGAACCGGGGTGTGTGAGTTCGATTAAAATATTTGTGTTATGAACATGAATGTTTTATTGTAATTGTAAAATAATCTGTGTAATCAGATTTTTGTGTAGTGTACCTATTTGTCAGCTGTCTGGTTACCATAGTTACAGGTTATGTACCTAAATATAATCTATTCTGTGTACCATGTTACCAGTTTTGTTAATTCTTTCTCATTGTCCATCTTTCACAATCGTGAAGCAGAATATTTGGTACTATGTTTCTTAAAAGAAATATCTATCTCATTGTTTCTGGTAGTTTATACGTCTAGTTAGCGTGAGTTAAATTTAGATTGGGTTATTCGTCGTGCATTCATAGGTGACCTTACTCGTTGACTGCAGCGTTTGGACGAGTGCTTATATGCGCGCATATTTAAAAGTCCGGGTTTCGAATCCTGGATCTAATTTAACACTTTATTGGCCTTTTCTGATATAAATTTTCTAGTAAAAAATCATAGTAGTTGCTCGGAGTCTAAATTCATGCTGAGTGTATGACAATAAACTCACCCCCTATTCGTTGGTGGGACCTAAACTTAACTGATCAAAGGTGGGTGTATATTACGTTACTTTCCCTACCCCTACGAGGATTATAGACGCGATGTTACTTTATCGCTTTATAATTCCTTTATCAGGAGATATTGTATTGCTGTTGTCTTGGGAACGATACATAAACAAACATATCTATAATATCTGTGATGGTACAACATTTATATGTAAATCTGCCCTTGCGAATATTAAAATCAGAATCTGTTAAGAAGACCAAGGTTGATATATAAGATTTCGATTAAACGTTTTAATTAAACAAAATGTTACTAATTACGAAACTTAATTTCTTATGAAGTACTCCCGAGTAAGGAAAACGAACCTAGCTGTTTCTGGTGGTCGATACGTAGGTACGATTTTATTGGCCATCGCAGGTCAAGGACATCGTATGCCGAGTGTTTGATCACATTTTGTATTAGAAAAATCAATAGCCTCTTTTTATTGTCTTACCGTTACAGCATGTTATTACTACAATATATTTAAGAAATATGATATTTTATGTATATTTATATATAAGAATAGGACATAAAGAACAGTAAAGGAGTCATCAGAATAAGTCTAAATTTATTGTTGGGTCTGTGAAGATTCACTCATGATACCGGTGAATAACCAAAGTGGAATGGACAGAATTAAATTGTCGATATACACTCTAGTATTGATTACAGTTTGTATAAAGGAAAAATGCAATATGAAATACTTTAAAAGTTAGTGCACACATTGGTTCAAGAGTGGCTCATTGGTTTTGGAGTTTTCATATATCATGGCCGCGTACAGGTTTCTTCCTCGTACCACTACGTTGAGGAACAATACGATAACAACTTAGGTTAGAAAGCTTATGCAACACACATAAATACAGATTGTGTATATCAGAACTAGTAATAAATATAACAAGATCATCATGCTTTTATATTCTCAAGGGGGTAGGCAAAGAATGATATTATTCTCATTCACCATCTCATTCATCTGTTATGTTGTACATATATACATCTCACGGAATAAGGTTCCAGTTTCTTGCCATATCTATATTTTATACACGTTGGGCACAAACCCAGCCCTCATATTACAAGTGGTAATTTAAATCTAGTCACACTTATAAAACCAACATTGTACAGGTAGAATGACAAGAACACAGAATATATTTGAAAAGTACCCAAATAACAAGCTCAACAATAACAACACAGAATATACTGACAAGTAATTAGATATTCCACACCATGTTTCGTTAACAAAAGTGGAGTCGAATGAAACGAAATCTGCAACGCTAATTAGTATAATCTAGTTTGGATAATTAAGCCGTCGGATCTGGGGTGCGTAAAGCTAAAAATCTAAGCGTAACGAGTATTATTTATTCACCTGGAAAATATGCAAATTAATTGGGCATCCGCCGGACCCGGCGGCAGCCTTGAATGAATCGTTAGAATGAATATTTGATACAATACGAGAACGAATTGTGTGTGATTCGTTAATTGTCTGTATTCGCTACAACATCATCAAAGAATATTATTTTAAAACAGGACGCTATAACGAGTGTTATTTTCAAATTATATAAAACAATATGTAGAACTATTATACTACAACGCAGTTTGAAACAAATATCTTCAATTTAGTATATTATTTTATTTAAATGCAGAAAATTACCACTTCGCAAAAGAAATCTTATAATTGACTCATACTAGTAACTGCTTCGTTGGACGTGTTGCTTGCAAGTGCGACTGCCGATCAGGAGGTCCCAGGTTCGATTTCCGGGTCGAACACTACAAAATTTTCTAATTTAGATTTTCTTGAAGTGATTCGGAGTCTGCATATGTGCTCGAAGCATGGCAATAGACTCACCACGTGTTCCATAGTAGGACATAAACGTAACCGGTGAAAAGTGGGAAAGTGCGACTGGTGAAACGTGGGAGTGTTCTGCATTCCTCTGCCTTCCCCTTCGGGGATTACGGGCGTGAACTTACGTTTATATCTGACTCCAATAATATGCTACTAAACACAACAACACATGATTATCACGTTTGTAATCGCCAAATAGCTAGGCAGAGAAGTGTCATACACTCCCATGATTCACCATTTAAGTTTACGTAACTGTGAAATGGGGGCTTTGCCTACTGCCATACAACAGACACAAACCCATACTACAATCCACGATTAGAAATCTCAGGTTAGGAAAATTCAATAGAGCATAATTCTGGCTATTTATTTTTCACTACATATTAAAATCCAATATGTACTTTATTTTAACTATAGATGCACACTTCACTGCGATGAAAGATTGCAAAAAAATTTACTTATCTTAAAAACGAAGAAATTTTACCTTGACATTCATGAGGCTGTCTTCTCATCCAAAAAACAAGTCCGCACTTGTGACTCAAGAATTCTTGAAACCCTACTTACCAACTCACCGAGTACTTTAAAAAGCTAAGAATTGCCGCAGTGCAATTAATTATTAATAATATATAAAATATAAAAGTCCTAAATATATTAATTTATTATTATTATTAAACCCATAAATTATTATTGATAAACGTAAAAAAAAGTCCACGACGAAGGATGCAACAAATGTTGATAGATAAAAGCAAACCATTCGGAGTTTATTAAATTGTTTATAAATACCATTTTGTACTTCCTTAAATCGTATATAATAAATATCCGCTCTGCTAGGGTTATCAAATTGAATATAAACCATAGTATTTTATGTAATTTATTATCTTTATTTATTGTACTAATTATATTTATACTTTCTTATAACATTAAGTGAGTACTTCATCGTATTTCACTGCATGTATCACCTAATAATAAGTATGTCTCATCTTTTTATTTATTTGGAATAAAACTGACTGCCATCCTACACATGTAAATATTGTAAAGCCTATTAATTCTACCGGCAATTGTCCTAATACATTTTTTCGTATAGTCAATAGTATGTTGTACATATAATAATAATACAGTTTTCATGAGCATAGTTAAAACATATCAAATAGAATTCAAAGTAAGCGAACTTAATTTTTAGTGAAGACTCTGTTGAGAATTAAGACGGAATTATAGAATTTAGAATTTTGATCACAGCAGTTTTCGGTTAAAACTAACCACAAAGTAACCAGATGTAATCTATTTAGATAATATGTATAACTATGAACAAAAATTACAGTGTTTGTGTGTGAGTATGGACGCGTGTGTGTATGAATTATTTAGGTTTGTTTTGTTAGGAATTAGGAATTATTTCTTTTTAAATTAAATAGTTGATGAGTATCAAATAAAAGAAAAAAATAAGTTCGTCAAAGTAGCTCTTGAGACCAAGTAAATAAAAAATGAATACGACAAAGACTTTTACAACAGAAAGAAAAGTATTACTAAGAGTATTATTTAGAGACACGGTCGTGGAAAAGTTTTTCTAATCCTATAAACGTTCTATTGGAGAAACCAATCCGACTTGTCAAGTATCTGAAGGAAAGTTTGCCGGGCCTGGAGGCACTATCTGTGTTCAAGGCTAGGTAAGTATGATTTACGTTTTACGTACAATGGAAAATAATGCATTTTTTCAATACATTTGATACGAATAGTGTCATTATATGGGCAGAATTTAAGTTCAGTGATGTTATTGTGATATTTTAATGTATGTCATGTAATTAGATACGACTTTAGTCATTATTTTAGTAAATATCTCTATCATACCCAGCCATAGATGTTAGGTACAGTTGTATTCATGCATTTATGCAAAAATATCTTTCGTCTCAATCAATTTATCTTCTCTAATAAATTAGATCTCACTTGTCAACTTAAAGCATTTTAGACGTAAATTTATATTTTACTTAATTTCTACAATATTAATAAAGACAATATTTTGATACTGATAAGTCGAACTAATACGGATTTTAATTTGAATCTCCCAGATTACACCAGGCTATTCGATTTATAAAAACGTCATATCATTTGTCAAAGTCATAATATTATAGTCCATGAAAAATAATTATATCCTCGATTTTATTCACGGTTAAAAAATCTTCACTGTTTTTCCGTAGTAAAGGGCATTTCGTGTGGCTTGGATTTTGTATGGTGACTGTATGTAAGCGTTTCGCCTATCCTAAGCTACTTTTAATAAATCTTGCGAAGCACTAGTCAGTCTATTTAAATATGCAATGGTAGTTGAACATTGGATTTATGAAAATGGACAGTGGATTTCTGTTGTGCTTTATTACTTCAATTTAAATTTGAAATACTATGGCTCGGATATGTATATTTTGACACACTAACTGATCCCAATCTCAGTGACGTATTAATATTTCAATCGCGAGCGGTCCATTTGTGTTCAAAATCGTATATAACACAAACATGACATGTTTAATTAACGTTTTCATAAATTGGAATAAATTTTGAAATCTGTTCGGGCGCGTCCATAAAAAGAATCTGTAGTACTGCAGGCGAGTAGTGAGTAGCGAGGAATAGTAAAAACACTAATAAAAACAGGATAATCATTTATTTAAAAAAAAATTCTTGCGGGTCCCCAACTAACATGCCCAGCGATTGTGGACAATAATCCCTCAGCGGAGGACTATGTCCAGCAGTGGATATAGGCTAACAGCTTTATAAATAATAAAAACGCAATCGCTCCAGTATCATAAACAAAATGGTATATTACGCCTTGTGACAAAGTAACTACAGATATGTCTCCTGGCATCATGTCCTAAATGTATTAATTATACATATGTTTGCTCAATTAATAATATATGAATATAAGAATATAAGAGTAATACAAAGTAATACAAGAATAATCACTATGAGTGACAGCCAGGGCTTAGAATTCAGTGTCTGATTCCAGGGGTCTTAAGTACAAGTTAATTTAATTTATTTTGCACACCTCTATAAAAAACAGTGTGTATGTGACTTTCGCTACTTACTGTAAGGGTGAAGACATCGTGTAGCAACCTACACACCTTACACCACTCCTGTAAGTCTTCTAAGTCTACCGACCCGTACGTCGTTGCGTTGCGCACAGCGTTGCAAACTATAGTGTGCCTTTAACTCTTCTCATTCAGTAACGCGTTCCGGTGTTCAAGATGGAGAGAAGTGATTGGTAATGAGTAACAGTAAGACCTTTGAATTAATGAAGGGACAAATTTGAATCATTATTTTTTTTAATGGAAATTATGAATATCAACATTGCTTTCTTGTATCTGTTGCTCGTAGGTAGCAGAGAAAGTCCATGGTTACGTCAGTTGCTCGCAACTGTTTTGTTCCTTTGTTACGCCCAGGCATTGTTCTGCGAATTTTTTCTTGTAACAAGTTGAAATTATTTTTTAAGGAATAATAACGTTGAGGATACTTTAAGGAAAAGTGGAGGTGTTCATAACGGTTTGTACTTGTAATAAAATGTGATGATTTAGATTGTAACGTATCATGACGCGTCTATATGGTCGTGTCACGTGATATTTCTAAATAATTAAAATCACTATCATCAATAATTCTTTTATACATGAATGTACTTTTAGAATCATAATGATGAAAATAACACAGTTTTGTAAGAGCGTGTCTGTGTGACCCGGTGCGGATTACATGTCTACTCACTGTAGACACTGTTATGGAGATTCATAAGTATTTCAGGTGTTTGTTTACAGCATCTATAACTAGTCATCGATATCTTATAGAAACTAGAGACAGTACTGTATCGTCACTCACAAAGGACATATTTAAAAACACGTTCAGAGGTGGAGAACGCGAATATTAGTCCTATCTTGTATGCAAAATGTATAAAAAACTGGCGATATTTCATATTAAAAAGAAGGATTCAAATTATTGGCTTTGTTAACTCGACCCAAAAGAAGGACGTAAAGGAAATGAACTTCTAGCTGCTGTTATTTCTTTTAAAACTCTCTTCTCTGATTTTTTTTAAACTTTTAGTTTTTGGAATATTTATGCAAAAAAGTTTTTAACGAATCAAATCGTTTTTATTTCTATGTGTTTAATTTAATTTTCTACCTGATTTATAAGAAATTAGTAATACATGAACTTTCAATTCTATTTTCAAATATATTTCTGTTTTACACTGCAATATATCATTTTTAAAGCACATTTCTGTACTGAAAGTTCTTTTCATCCAACACTTCGTTTCTTTGCTAGACTTGGATCGCTCCGAATAAGAATGTTAAAGCTTAAAGTTAAAGTAAAAGAATGTAACAGTTTCTTAATAATACATGTACATGTTTACTTATATTCCATAGATAATAGTTAATAAGAAAAGTGTATAGTATACAGACAGTAGATATAAAAAGTTTCGACACCTGCTCCATTATAGAGTAAACAAGTGGCAGATCCCATTGTGTGCCAAGGCGTCACGACGCGGGACGGTGATCGATGGCGCTTTCAACTCTTTGAAAGATTAGTTTCCAATAATGATAAATAGACGCACTTTATTACGACGACACTTAGACGTGTGTTATGTTCTCAGATTCAGTTTTATATTTAATATCGCGGTAAGACGCGGCCGGCCCAGGCGGGACTGCATTCCTTGACGGCTTACGGGCAGCAGCGTGCGTGGTACGAGAAGGTGAGTTCTGCGATCAACGACCAGCATGCCCAGCGTGGGCATTGTGAGAAAAATACCGCTTCAGTGCACTTAAGCTGATTATGTTGGTAACTAATACAATAAATAAATATATAAGTTGTGGAAATACACGTATTGCAGGTTACACGAAGTGTAAGCCGTCCACGTTAACGGTGAAAGGCTTATCGTGAATAAAACTATTTGGAATGATGAAGTTATACACTGGGACACTAGACAATCTCTTGTCCCAGTGGTTCGTATCACCGATTCGTAGAGTTATTTTGGTACATTTTTAATTATGTAATACGTATGTTATTATTGACCGCCTCGTTGGTCATGTTGGTTGCATGTGTGACTGCTGATCGGTAGGGCCCGGGTTCGATTCCCGGGACGAACACTACAAAACTTTCTAATTAGAAAGTTTTCTACTGGAAAATCTTAATTAGAATTTTTTCAGTGGAGTCTAAATCGGAGTCTAGATGTTTCGGAGTCTAGATATGTGCTCAGTGTATGACATTTGGCTTACCACCTATTCTATAGTGGGACGTAAACGTAACTGGTGAAAAATGGGAATGTTTTGCATTTCTCTGCCTACATATCTCTTCGGGGATTACAAGCGTTCAGTTACGTTTTTTATATTATTAAACCAGCTAAATCATAATATTATATTTTTATCATAGAATTGGCTAGGTAAGATATATATTTATTGGCGAAATATTAGTTGTTATACAGTAACTTTAAACATATATCAATAAAATTAAAATGTATTACATTATATAAATTTCAATTTAACTTTTGTTTTAGCTTCATAAGATACAACAGGTATCCGTTAATTTAGAGATAAGCGTAACAATTCGGACGTAAATTACGAGTACAATGAATTACGATTTGCGCTTCAACGGCATCATTGGATTCCTACGAGCCGCCATTTTTATAATAGAGATTGAACACTTTCCAAATTGTTTTGGGTGAAACAACAGTTTTAGTTAAGGTTATACAATGTCATGAGTCCCTGGATCATAATTTATTACGAGTCGAATTGGCATTTGGGGATATTTATTTTGGAATATACAAACATACTCGTATGTATGTCTGTATCTATGAGATTTTTCTTTTCATTTTTATTGTAAAATAGCATAACAATATTTACAGGGGCTATTTTGTGCTCCATTAACGGAAATTGTATAACTAAATTTGTGAAATTATTTACTTGGAATTTGTAATTGAGTACACACAATGATACTGCAATTAAATTTTCATTAATTAACTTTTGTATAACTGTGCTATTACTCAGTATTTGCCACCTACGCGTGTGATGTGTGTCTAATAACCACCCACGCTTTAATATCAAGCTTTAATTGCCACTGCTTCACTATTAGGTATATGTGAGTACTGTGAAAACACACATGTCACACACTCATAAACAGACTTGTTTATATTGGGCTCTAATTAGAAGCGTTCTCGTGCGTTTTGTGTAGCTTTAGCGGCGAAGTCGTAATAATATTTTTATGTTTGTAACCGTACTGGGTGATCTTATTGCAAAATATTAATGAAAAAGTATTGTAATAGTGAATAAGTGTGAAAGTTCCACGTATACGCATTTGTCATGGGTTAATAATTACAAGGATTCTGAATTGTAGTAAAGTATGTTTACTGTTTTTGTATTACACATTAACTTGAAAAACAGACAGTTTCAACATTTCACAGGTTGACCTTCAACATTTTTTAGATATACGAGAATTCTAGCGGCTGGTCAGTAGTTTGAACAAAACTACATACCTGGTGACTCTATAAGGAAAAGGTGAATAGGCTTTTTCTTGGCACGCGTGGTGATCATACATGCATCTGTGTGTTCCATTCAGCGGAGTCTCGGCTACACCTTATCTCAATAGTAACAAATATAGGTCCTATTTAAAAATATATCTTATTACTTTCATTCGTCCTTTGTATAACCATGTACATACCTACATACATGTTGTAGTTCAAACACTAATTATTTATAAACCATGGTTTTTATCTAGTCGTTGCGAGCCCGACTGTTGATCGAGAGATTATGAATTTATTAACCGGTTCGGTTGTTTGGATTTTTGTAACTTGAAATTTTCTAACATTTAATTTGCCTTTCAGACCCTGGATTTATGCTCGGTGTATGATAAATAGGCTCACCTAATCCATGGTGGGACTTCAGTATAACTAGTGCAGCGTGCGAGTATACCATATACATTCCTCTGCATATGTATGTCAGGTGATTACAAGCGTAATGTTGCGGTCAAATAATTCCAAAGTAGTACCAATTATATTAAAAATAATAACCTTAAAATATCTTTTGAGAACTTTATCTTATGGCGTGGGCGTCTCTGTTTCCTGACAAATATAACCTAAGATTATCCGAGGCGGTGTAAAGGGGTCCCACCATCACCTTCGGGACCCAAGTCAACCTCACCTGGGGGTGTAAAGGGGTCCCACCATCACCTTCGGGACCCAAGTCAACCTCACCTGCTAGCGGTACACCCTGCTGATCAACGGACGAGGCTCTGACGCAACCCCTGAGGGGAATGTA
>DWEI01005928.1:0-10454 GCA_018245875.1 Mysoria ambigua | reverse complement strand
GTTGCAACAACTACATTCATTAATTTTAATTCTAGTGTGTTCTTATTTATCATATATACATAAACTAAATAATGAATTGAAAATCGTTCACCAAGACAAACGCACAGACAAAAGTTCTCAACCACAATTAACGGAAATAATAAATTAATATCGCCAAGTCAACTTGCCAACCTCGCCGTACGCCCGAGTTCGTACAATACGAGTGGCGCTAAACGATCGGCCACTTATATCGTCTATTGCTCATTCTTAGTCTAATTAATATTATTAAACTATTTTCGCCGGCGAAATAAATAAATTTAATGATAACGCAATATTATCGTTATTATATCGACACGCCCGGTCCCTTACGGGGAGCAGAGAGCACCTTTACGATTCTGATGTAATTCTTCTTTATTAATCGGTTTTTTTAATGCGATCCTGTTTCAGTTGACCCGGACTTCACATGAGCCAATATCTGACATATGGTACGAGTATATTGTGCATTTTATATAACTAAAGAAACGAAATTTCATCGTCTCCAGTGCTCGTGGAGTGCCCGCCGCGATTTCACTGCTGCTTACTCACTGCTTAGCGTGAGCTCACGAAGAAGAGCTACGGATAGGCGTGACACTAGTCGACTAACCCGCGAAACATGCCCGAATTAAGCCAGTACATATACACATAAATTACATACACGTAAACTTAAACCCGCCACGCCTTGTTTTACCAATAACCAGATCGATAGCCACTAAAGTTCCTTTAATTGGCATCGAACAATGGAACGAGGAATATGGGAATTCCGTTCCCATTCCGGAAATTGCGGAACAACAGTCGCTTTACAATTTATACGAAACATCCCTCAACGATAACAGGCCGGTTGGACGAATACAGCGTCTCAGTACATCCACGATTACACCTAATGAAAGATAAACTTGGCTTCCGGCGGAGCCCATAGAGTCTCGCGTCGTCGTTCGTTCTCACTTCCGGCATTCAGTCGCGTCATAATGTACAAGTATTATTATTATGCCATCGCGCCTCGTCGCCTACGGAGTAGGCATAGAGAAACGAGTGCCAAGCATACAGGCTTGACCTGACCTGATATGTTATTTCTGCAATCATAATTCTCTTCGTACAAACGATTTCGAAGATTTCTGATTCAATAAGATATTGTTGTACGACATTTGCTAATTGTCAAGCATCTACCGAAATTCGGTTGCAACTTTTTAAATATTATTTTATCATTCAAACTCATCACAAAAACTCATTCAAAGAATATGCTTCTATAAATTTCAGTACCTTTTACAGTTTGACCAATTCGTTTTGCACTTTGACCAAATCTATCTGACATTGCCAATATGATTGTAAACAAGGAACATTTGAGTTTATTCGTATTTTATTTCATATCTTTACAACTCGTGTTCTACGGCATATTTTACCTTTTTGCGCTGCTCGTGCACTCTTTGTTTTTAAAAAAGGATCACTCAGATACCGTAAGTTCTTTTCACTAATAACGTGTTGATTACTCTCAGTTACGTGCATGAAGTTTTTGACTGTTTCTTTACGAAAAGCTTATGAAATAACATTTTCTACTTTTTTCACAAATTTAACATTTCGAAATCTTTCGTATTTACACTTTAATTCTTTTATACACAAGACATGATACTGTCTAATCAAAATCTATTCAAAGGTACCTATAAATATTAATTGTATAACATCTGGTAAACGCTGAGTAAGTTTAATGCAAATTAATCATTGATTAAATCTAGCGCAAATTATGGACGAACTGAACGGAACGAGGTTTATTCAAATTCCGAACGTTGTTTTGAAAATGGAACAATAACATAAACGCTTCACAGTCAATTAGAGGTAAGCTCCTTGGGAAATAAAAGTTCGATAATTCGGTTAATGGTCGACAATTCATTAATTGAACCTTTTTATTTTACCCTTATAACGTTGTTTTGCGTTCAAGATCTACATATATTAAATATGAGCAACATGTATTTACTCGTAAATAGGAACAAATTAATCCTGGGTAATTACAATTCTGGGACTAGCTATTACTGGCGTGATGAGGCAACATCTCGCCTGTATTGTACGGAGAAGTGGGCAGAGAAATGTAGTACAAAACCACGATTCACCGGCTACGACCCCTCCCGCTGTGGAATAGAAAGTGAGCCTATTATCATACACGGGGCGCAAATTCCAAAATCTAAACCACACCTTAAAGTTTTGACTAGAAAATCTCAGTGAGAAAAATCTTATAGAAAATATTAGCGACATACATGTAAAATGTATTCGTTTATTAGCTTACAGATATTCGTCACAAATTTTTATACCAAAGGCTCTTAGCTTCCTTAGGTTACCACTTCTATCGGCACAATTCACGTTCAGTAGGGAATTTAGGTGCCAAACAAATTTGTAACAGATAATTAAGAATACTCTTTTACGTACCAGAGTACAGGTAGTTATCAATTAATGTTTAAATAATCATTCAAATGGCTTATACGTATGAATAATATTAATTTCCATGCAGACATAGATTTTCTAATCCATGGTTCTGACGCGTCGGTGACGCGGTTGATAAAGCAACAAGCAGCAAACTGAGCCCAACGGTTCCCGGTTCTAATTCCACGCGCGGCATAAATTCGTATGATAAGCGCTACGATTTGTGCCGTGTTCGGTTATAATAAAGTAAATTAAAGAATATGTGAGCATATCCTCATAACGTATCTTGTGCCTAGGGACGTACTCTGCATGGGTTCGTGGGTTATCTGATAGCGGTGTGTAAAATTCTTTCAAGATAATATTCTTCTTACTTCAATAAACTGCTCATTGAATATCTCTATGATGGTCAGATGTTTATTGGGTTTACTGTATGTACGTACTTGAAGAAATATATTGAATTCTCAACATACAGCAGTGGACAGGGCAGTTTTGAGTGCTGATATAAAAGTTGGGACGCATTCTAGACCGCGCGCTCGGACAGTCCGTTTGTAAGGTAAGCAAAAAAACTGCATTGAACCATTTTAGGAATTATACTAGATTCTGGAAAACTTACCTTTGCATTTTTTACCAGGAACAGCTAATTAGGAAGTAACCGCTGACTCTACTTTTTCCTTTCCACTAAAAAGGCGTGCTTTTTGCCATATTTTTCCTGTAAATTTTATTACGAGGTATTTTGGGATATAAATTTTTTTTCGCCTTTTACACATTTTTTTAGTATAATGGATCTTAATATATTCAAAGTGTTATATTCATAAAGAACACCTCAAAAATATTATATGACTATTAAAGCCGATAGAATACTATATAATATTATTAAAATTAGATTTAAGAACTTTTCAAATATCCAATATCTATTTACTCTATTATGGTGAAGTGACATTTTTAAGAAATGTGATGTGTATTGAGTGTTTTATTAAAAATAAAATAAAACATTCAATAACCAATGTATCTCGAGCCAAAAACATAAATATCTCTACACATTTAAGATTAATTTCATGAATACCAAAATTAACATAATTATTGCTATTTATGATATAACGTTACAATATCGTAACCGTTCACGAAATATCGAAATGCCCACGTTTATTAAATTCGGACAGAGCGCAGAGGGCGCGTGGAGATTAAATGGTTTCGCTGCTTATTAATTCAGTCGAGCGGGCGTTACACAACGGAGACTTAAATCAATTAATCTTACCATTAAACTTCCCGCCCGCCGGAGTTATTTTGAACAACACCGCAAAAGATGATGTGGCGCTCTATGTTGAGCTAATCTGTTGACGCACTGTCAGTGTTGATGGCGCAGTACAACAAACACGTGGTTACGTTATTGTTTTATTGTCATTACGCTTCCTAATACGCAGCGCGCAGATTGTGAAAAAACCTATCCACGTTTGCATTAAAGGGTTCAACGTTAAATGTATCCAAGAATTGATACTCACTGACAGTGTGTTCCAGTCCTTAATCGTCAACGAATCACCAGAGTCTTTCGTCCGTATGATTAGGATATCTATCAGATTGCGATTAGCGCACTCTGCATCGTGGTTTATAAGCTCCAATAAATAAAAAACTGTTCGCAATAATATGGTAATGATAATGTTCGATATGACCCTCCGACTCGGTGTGATGATGATCTGCGAAAGGCTGCAGGCAGGAGCTGGATGCGGCACACTGAGGACTTTGGGGGAGGCCTATGTCCAGCAGTGGACTGAGATAGGCTGATGATGATGATTATGATGATAATGTTCGATATGACCTAACTAGCTGCGATTATGGTTACTATGAAGCCGTAGAAAAAGCGTCCTTTTGAAAATCTTAACAACACTTGCTAATAACACAATAAGTAGATGATGTCTTAGCAATAATTTTGTGAATTTGACGGAAATTGGTTCGCTGTAAAATAACGTAACATATTATAAGGGAGCTTATTGTAATAATATTTTGTTTACTTGCCGACCGTACTTCGGCGGAAGGAGTCCATGCAGTAGAGATATTACCTCTCTCAATAAGCATATTCGAGATATTCATAATACGGCAAGCGCGCGGTGCACACGGCCTAAGTTAGGCGAACGAGGCGTGAACTCTGTATTATTAGAACCAATTACATCGATCGTCAACGTAACCGGTGAACCGTGGGAATGTTCTGCATTCCTCTGCCTACCCCTTCGGGGAGTACAGGCATGATGTTACCAAGAAATTCTAAATTAGGCAAAGCCAATATCTCTCGATCCGGATATCAAACCTAGGACCTCTCTCTAGAATCACTCATCCGATGAAGCAGTCTATTATTATTATGGATTCCAAACACGCTTTTCCCTTATGAATTAAACTTAAACATAAGTGCTGTCGATATACCATCGCGCTATCCGATTCAAACGGACTACTAACGCGTGCGTTTACGTTAAACGGCCGAGACCCGTACATGTGTATTCTGGACCATTTCGTACTGTAATACCGAATTAAATGCCGTATTCCGGATTGAATTCACATTTGCTATCTGAAATATGGCGGTTTTTACTCAAATGTAAAGCGAATCTCTATTCGCTCTGCGCTTAGGGATCAATTAATATTAAAATAAGTATTTTCAACTAGTGATTATGTTATCTGAGAACGTTCATAGAATTAGGTTCCAGGGTGACCAAGATATCTGATCAGCTATTTGCTGACAGCGGAGTGTGAAGTTTTCGCAGCTGACGCTAGTTTCGTGAAGAGAGTGGTGAATGTATAAGAAACACGTTAGGTCCACAAATACAGAGATGTTTGTCTCTGTGCTGTCTAAAACTTATCATTATTTTTCTTATTTAAATATAATAATAAACGTTGACTGCCTCGTTGGTCGTGTTGGTTGCTTGTGCGACTGCCGATCGGAAGGTCCCGGGTTCGATTCCCGGGTCGAACACTACAAAATTTTCTAATTTAGATTTTCTAGTAGTGGGCGGAATCTGGATATGCGCCCGATGTATGGCAATAGGCTCACCACCTATTCCATAATGGGACATAAACGTAACTGGTGAATCGGGGGAATGTTCTGCATTCCTCTGCTTACCCCTGCGGGGATTAAAGGCGTGATGTTACGTTTTTCTATAATAATAAACAAAATATATTTTTATTTGGCTAAATAAACTGTCTCTAGGTCGTAGAAACTCTACGGTATTAAGCTGCCCGGTGTAGCATTTGGCGTAGCTTTTCCGTAGCACGATTTATTTGAGGAACTCAAGTACGCAAATTGAACTGAAATCTGAATTGACTGTTTATTCAAAACGTATGATTCTTATTCAAGCAAAGCTGAAAATAATCATGAATATTAATAATAATAAATGAAATGGTTTAATAGAAATACAAAGAAAATAACATAATATCACGCCTTTAATCCCCAAAAAGGTAGGCGGAGGAGTACAATAAACTCTCACGTTTCACCTGATTCGTTTGTATCTGTGTTTAGAACAGATGGTGAGTTTAATGCCATACACAGCCCGGCGTATGTATCTAGACTCCGACCTAGTATTAGAAAGTATAAGTTAGAAAGTCCAGTAGCTCCCGACCCGGAAGTTGGACCAAGGGTCTCCCGATCTGCTATCGCGCTTGCAACGAGCACGACATCGTCGTCATCAACACATCGAAAATATTGCGGGATAATTAATATTAGAAATATATTCTTTACGAACAGAAATAACAACCTGAATTCCTGATAATCCATTAGAATTCTCCCCTTCACCTCCTCGTTTTCCGACAACAGTTAAGATTGGTATACACCTTTGCACGCGTCTCCTTACAACCCAAACACAGCGTTGTCCATAATATTCTGCAAGGTGTGTAAAACCTGGCCGCTTGCAGGTGACCAGTGTGATAGAGTATGGCCTTAATCGTTCCTGTGGCAAACCGAACTGCTTGTACTTTTTTTTGTAAGAATTCCGAATTCGATGTCACGTAATCTTTTGTTTTATAGTCTAATTATGTGTGTTGCGTTGCCAATTCATCGAATAAATCCGAATTAGCATTTTCCCTCTGATCTCTCGCTGTCCTATTTAATTCCTATTCTGAAAGAACATTCTTGTTCGGCAGTAAAACGATAAAATCGTTATTAAAATAATGCATAGAATTTTAAAAAATATATAAATATTTTATGATTTTAAGGAAAAGTTTGCCTTATAGTAAAATAAGAGTACATAAAAAAATTCTATTATGGTTTCACCATCCTGAGGCAATTTTAGCAAAAACTTCTCTGACTGGTAATTGATTCTACTCTGAAGTGAATGGAACATCCCGCCGTGGTCAAGACGCTCATCTCTAGATATGTTGGACGACACTGTCGATGTACCATTCACCTGTATAAGTTTATTATACAAGACAAGTATAGCTTCATAGTGTTTAATATTCGGCATATTTCATTTTAGGATGTATGGATGTAAGACTCAATATTTTTTTTATAAAATATAAGGTCCTTTCAAATGTACACAATATTACATTAGCGATAATGGCTGTCCAGTAATTCATGTTTAAAGCAACTTGTAGGCGCTCCCAGAGACTTCTTCGTCGAAGCAAGAACTAGGGTCCGTCGAGCAGTATACCTTCCTACTTAATCACACACGATTGCCCAGCTCACAGCTGTCAGCTGCTCAGGGCGGCTCCATTCCTGCACCCCTTCGCGAAGTCTCCCCTCCCGAAGGCTTGCGGAGTAAACATAAAGAGCCGTGTGCCAAATGCGAACAATATTTTTTTACAGATTAATTTATTGTCTAAAATATGATGTATTCATATACCGTTCTTGCACCATATCTGCTGCATATTTAAGAATCCTAGCGTAGATAATCTAATTCTCACTTAAGAACAGCAAACCAAATAATAGTAACTCACTGTAAAATATATTAATTTATCGATATCGATAAACGCTACACAACGGCCCTGGATGCAATATACACTCAAGTTCAAATCCGGCGAAGGCGGACAGAGTCGGCTGATCTATTTGCATAATTTCATCTTTTTATGCCGCTGGAATGACTGAAAGTAATGCCATTCTTAATGAACCCCTACTCAAGGATAGGAGATATACGATCTGATGCAAAAGCACGAAATCAAACCTTTTTTTAACTATGACATTTGCCGCAACAGTGAAAAATTATTTAGCTTGTTTTACCTTACAAGGCAAACATTTTGCAGCTTGAGTTAAAGTTGCATTCAATGATATTTGTTTACCAATCAATAAGGTCCTTAAAACTATATTTCGTTAATTCTAGGTCACCTGAGCATGCATGTCAATCAAATTATTTCACTTATGCATGTATGAAACGAAGTGTAAAGTACTTATGAAGTAATAAATGAAGGATCATAATAACTAAAGAAACATTGCGGTAAGTACCATAAACTTTTTACACTTACGAGTGTACTACGCTTATCTGTGTAGCTCTTCGGGGATTAAAGGCGTCATGTTTCATTAGGTTTAAGAAAGACATGAAATAAATTATAACATTGCAGATAATACTAGGAAGCAGAAATAGATCACCTCCAGTTCAGCTAACTAGCGCAGTGACGTAGACACTGCGCTCACAATTTGCTTTCAACAAACCTAGTTTTAAGCTGGACTCAATGGAAACCTCTCACACTGAAGTGTAACGAATTGTAATCATTTAATTTACCACCATTATGCGATAGACAGTGATATTTTCTACGACGAAATTCACAAAAACATTGTTGATCATCACAAAAGTATATGTCCCGGATGAGATTGGAATCCACTGATAACCATGGACTTACTGACCAATCGACGATCAGCTTCAATTTTTTTTTTCAATTTTGTTATATGAAAAATGCTATGCATTCCCTAACCCGGCGACCCAGCGTTTGGATTATAGATATAAACCCTCAGGAGAGGCCATGGACATGTTCAGCTATGAACTGAAATAGGATGACAATGGTAACGGTGGTTTAAAAGGTTAGTTTACTATATTCATGTAATATAAAAATATGAACCAGAAAGTCAAATATCCAAACACAAACAATAAAACAAAGCTTAATTGTACGAAATTTTATATCTTTTATTGTATTATCAAAAGCAGAAATTTTACCTCAGTGTGGTAGGGCACGCGTTAGAAAGGGTTTACGTTTACGGTGTGACAGACAGTCGTACTTAACCAGTGTTGGAAGAACAGAACTCGCCTGCATCCGTCCGACGGACCTGACTCGTTTCGCTCCACTACTTCTGTCATATATTATGCTGCACTAACCCGGGGTCTTGCACAAGCGTCGTACGAAACAACGTGACAAAACATTGCACAGTTAACATGGTTTGTTTTTCTACAGTTACAACGCGTTAAGCTGTGCGCCAATCCGCAGTTGACCAGCGTGGCACACCGTGGCTCATAATCCTTCGGGCTGTATTTATAACACTGGCTCTCCGTCTGATATTGTATTATGGTATATAATTTAAATTCAAAAATACATATTGTATTATGGTATATAATTTAAATTCAAAGACGGATTATTATATAAGAGCCGTGGAAATGCTTTGCAAAAGAACCAATTAAATATGAAGCGGGAGGTGGCCTTTGGCGGAGACGTCGTTAAAGAAAATGTGAACTATTGACAGCCGAAGGACGCTAATGATTTAGTCACAGGGTTGTCACAAACCTGTCTGATAATATTTTAATATTATTTTGTTATAAGCAAAGAAACAGTTGTTCGAAGTTTACTTGAGATGTTTATTATAATAATGGTCGTTAATAGACCTATGTGACGGAAGACACTAAAAGTATTCTGGTCTACATCTTATACCGTTACAGTTACAGAATATATTGTGATCGTAAACAATAATTGTTGACGGCGCAACGTAGGGTTGTTGGAGTCACATGCCGTTAAGTTGTTATGAAAACTAGAACCGTTATTAGTTATTACTTAGAGCCGAGATCATTAGATTAAATTATATTTTGAACCTGCTTTTTGCATAAATGTATCGTAGAGTCAGTTCCAATCAGTTTTGATTTGAATTACCGATACAAGTGTTCTTCATAGGACCTAAACTAGTGTTATCCTGGAGTGTACTTCACCCCCTGTTTACTTCTTCGTGGATTACAGGCGTGATGTTACATTTTAGTGTTCTCCAAAACAATTAGAAACAGAAAACTTTTATTGCAAATTCTCTCACCATAAAAGATACCGAAGACACATACTCTTACCGCTGACCGCTAAGCATGATTTCTGTTTTAAATTAAACGTAACTTCACGCTTGTAATCCCCGAAGGGGTAGGCAGAGGAATACAGAACATTCCCACGATTCACCGGTTACGTTTACGTCCCACTATGGAACGTCTGTTTTAAATTCTGAATCATAATACTGTTCAGTGTTAATATTGAAATCCATTCAAACGTGATTCACAGGAGCCAAAGCTATTTTTTGCTTGACATCATCCTGCCATTCACAATATAACATACGAATCAGCTGAATGAAAAATGAGCATCAATTTAAATGCTTGCAATAATCGACAACCCTAATCGTTCTACTTCGACGCTCACCTCGTTAAACAATACTCGAGGCTGAACAACGCAACATAGTTTTAATAGTCGTAATGCTTTGGAAAATTTTTACGTCAAAATAGTTTTGGTCTGTCAAGTAAATATTTATTTGTTCTACAGTGCCCCGAGGACTCGGTTTTCTTGTTTATTCGAATTAGACTCAGTATTCTTCGTTTTACCTCTTTTATAATCTGTTGTATATAATATTATCTGTTAAGGTACTGTCTATTATCTACATTCACCGGCACGGAAACTTGGCCAAGTATGACATTTGTGATAACTTCAGTTTTTTCCAGTTTACACTGGTTTAGGCCGATTTTAATTATTGTTCATCCAATTAACATCATTAATCATAAATAATGTTTTTTTTTAAATTCGTAATTAAGTTTATTGACTGCCTCGTTGGTCGTGTTGGTTGCAGATGGGACTGCCGATCGAGAGGTCCCGGGTTCGATTCCCGGGTCGAA
>DWEI01005927.1:0-10454 GCA_018245875.1 Mysoria ambigua | reverse complement strand
GCATTCTGGAATGCTGTTATAGTAAACGTTATGGGAAATATTGTATTATTGCATAAAAATGTTCACATTGCGATCCCCTTAACATTATAACCTACCCACAGAGCGAAGTGTTTTTTACCGTATAGATAAAGTCATAAGTCTGTTACTCTGTTTAGATTAGAAACAAGTTGATCAATCGATCATTTCACAACGTTTTAAGGTTAAAACCGCGATAATGCACATCAAACGCTCTTTTCGTTGGGAACGTGCGGATAATGATACAATTATATGACGGGGCGATTGGACGAGGCGATTAATCAAATGAAACAGGTGCACAAAAACAGTGCAAGTTGAGCGGAATGAATGAATGAATGAACGCCGTGGGTCCCGAAGGAAAGCTGTACATGGGGAAGTCGTAAATACGTACTAGCGGCCAAACAGCTGCCTCGACACATTTTATATATCTTTCTAGCCTGCCGATTTCACATTTGTATGGGAATTGCTATTTTATTAAATGCCGAACAGCTACAAATACGACCTGTTGCTTTGTTTTTACAGCGAGGGGATAAATAAATATGCAAACGGCCTACGACAACGAGACCGAAATCAATCGACATATTTTTTGCAACCACGATAATATCTTTATAGTCGACGACTGCAAATAGTGACACGAGTAGGTATAATATATTTGCAAAGTACTCTTATAACGATTGATTGTTTCGCAACATTTATAAAACGCGGCTATGTATTCGTAAACACTACTTACATAACTCCACTAGTCTGTCGGTTTTGGTATTTCAATTCGGAATTATAATAATAGCCGAATGATTAGCAATACATTTGTGTTGAGTTAATGTCGTGTGCTCTTGACGCGGTGGGCGTCTGGCGATGCAAGGAGCGGTGTGCGAGCGATACTCGGCGGGGTCGACGGGTCAGTACGCGCAGCTTAGCACCGCGTCATATTCATAATTACCGCGGCGGAGCGCACGCGCTGGCCGCGCCGGCTCGCCGCGGACTCGAGCGCGGCTCGATAAATCAAAATTTTAAATCACCGATGGGCGGACCCCACCGCTCCACCAGCGCCGAATAAAATGAATCGAAAATAAAACGAATCGACTCCGTGCGCGCCATGAGAAAATTTCAAACATATTTTTCGCTTTACTTTTTTTAATTAATACCTTGTTAAAATTTAATATTGAGAGCGCATGCGTTATTACAATGGGTGTGCGCGTGATTTTTAATTCGCTCTCGGTAACGTATTGAACCGCCGCTCGATCGTTAATTGGATCATTTTTTTAACGAGAAATGATAAGAACCGATGAAGGGTGCAAAGAGTTCTCCCGAATCTCTCCGTTCGCGCGCATTAATATTGAAAGTAATTAATGTATTACATGCGAGTTAAGAAAATGTTTTCGACGAAATGTATACTTACAAACGAAATTAATACAAATTTATTTTTACTGAGGTTCGAAAATCGTAATATCATGAAGAGACGAACATTTAAAGTCGACATCGGCTAAGTTACCGTCGCGGACGCCGTCCCACAGTCACGTCATCTCATAGTTGCCAGCGATCTATTGAAATGCCTCCGCATCTCATAGAGGCGTATGTGAATAAACATTGAAAACATGGCGAACACACTGCTTTAAACAAAATATGTTTTTCTCTTCTAATCATAAATTAAACATTAATTATTTTAGCGATCATGTTAAAATCAAGCAATATTGTTTTTTTTTTCTCAGCCAACAAAATTAATATTCGTTTGGTATTCATCAAAATAGGGTTTTTTATTTGCCTTAACTAAATTCACACTTGGCGCATTCAGCCTAACCTTTAAAGGTTCTGATGTGAAGACAAGTAAGTATACACGCTATCGACATTTGAACGATAAATAACAACCTAAGCCCTAACCAAACTATCTTTTTTATAGATTCTATACGTAAACACGATTATAAATCGGGTTAACCTTAAATCTGAGGTCAGATCTTCAACTTTTCGGAGGGGGCGCAGGGGTAACGCGCTGTCGGTCGGTAGTCGCGCAAGTCTTCGGCTGACAGCTCTTCAACATACAGACATAATTTCGTTATATGTACCTTTGACTTCCGACACGCTATTATGGAATAATAAGTTTTGATCTACTGTACTGGGTACTGTACGGAGGTTGTATGTAAATTTGATAATCCCTGCGTTTATTAAAATAAAAAACAAGTTCGGTCGAACGATTTTATACATTTTAATGCATGAATTATATGTGTTTGTAATATAAAACATCACTTGTTTTAACGACGAAGGAAGCATTGCGGCGATACCTACACACCCCAGATATTTCAACATTTTCTATAAAACGTTTAAAGTCTGTTGATATGAACTTGGTCAGCGTAATAGACGGTGGACAAAACCCTTCCGTCTGGGAGGAGACAGACCTTTAATTGTTGAACGAACGAAGGTTTTATAACGACTGTGTGTAATATACACAACATTGACCACAAACGACTGCACATTTGTAAGCACCTACAATGAAAAGATCTTAAAAACAATTAAATACATTTACGACGGAAATTCAAATTATACATTTAATATAGTGTACACGAAGGCGCAAGTGAAACAATAGCAATATGTCGTTGCGACTTAAAATTGTTTATAACAGTCGTAATAACAGCGCAAGTCGGATCGATTTTTATCGTTTAATCTAATAGTGGAACTAATACCGACAGAGTATTATATGAGGATGGGCACTCGTACATCGCAGACAGGTGCACGGCCCCGTAAGCCGCCTTGGGTGGATGCCACTTGGCTCCATTGCACACATTCACCGCGAAACAACACACAGACTAGTTAAAAATCGTTCAGTCCCAGTTCGACGGCAACTTATTCTCCCTCATCGCTTTTTAATTTGGCTTTAAATAAATAAATTCGCTCGACGGTCTCCTGTTAGAATATTTCGCGATAAATTAATATATTTGTGCCATTGTACAAGCGTATTAATGAAAAGATAAATATGTTAATTGATGCGAATAAATCGATTATGTAAATTTTTATATCTTCATCTATATAAATAATTTGTGCCACTTTAAAAGCTTAATAACACTGCTTGCTGGATAATTGAGCCTTTTTTGTGTATGTATACGAATACTTAAAAGAAACATCACCCTTGTAATCCTCAAAGAGGTAGGCAGAGAAGTGTAGTATACTCCCACGATTCATCAGCTATGTACACGTCCCAGTATGGATTACTCGTAGGTAGGGAGCCTATTGCCATACACCGGGCATATATCCGACAGCCGAGCAGACATCGAGCCGCTCTTAAAAAATCTAAATAAAAGGGATCCAGTAGTGCACGACCCAGGATTACAACCCAGCACCTCGCGATCGGCAGTCAACCGAGGTAGTCAACGGGTATTTGAGTAACAGAATAGCCGCAGTAGACGATAAAAGTGAGATGAATTATTTCAATTGTACCAGGAATTTTAAATTTCTCAGCAAAAAACCTTAATGCATTGTAACTTCATTTTAACTTTCGAATTAATTGCTTCTATCCACGAGCCCTAAGTGACCGTGAAATGACATTCAATGTAGAGTCTTTTGCGCCGCGTTTTTTTTAAACACACCCGCGCTTGTTTCCTTTAGTTTTTGCCCACAAGGACACGTGAATGATTCTAGATTAATATGAAAATTATTGAAGTTCGTTTAGCTCGCCATTTTTTGTACCTAATTAAAGATAAAGGATGGAGTGTTAGTCAATTTGCGTTGCAGTTTTTGCTGGGTGCAATTGCATGCGTCGCTGCACTTTTAATAAACTTTTATGTGTGTAATATATTGCGGTAATTTTATAGCGCTGCCGACTACCGTCTATATTTAAAACTAGACGCATGGTTTATTTTATAAATAGTCTTTAAAAAAATATAAAAACATATATATCATAAATAATTCAATACGTAACTTATAAATAGAGCATTAGATTTTGAAAATAATGTAGGTACATTGGGCCATGAGAATACAACATTCGTCAATAAAAGTGAAGAAAAGGCGAGTGATTTTTTTCGGTATCGCCGGCCTCGGTGTCTCCTAACACATGAAAGCCCCTACTTTCGAGCCAAACGCAAGGAGTCCCATTAAACGGTCGTCGCAAAACGAAGCAGCTCCAATAAGACTACAATGCGCTCGGAACAAGGGTGGCCTCACTGTTAACAATACGGATTAATTATCGGCCCAAATCGACCACTCAAATATACCTGTCACCGGTGTAGGACGTCGCGGTCCAATTTATACGCGCTCCGAACAATGGTAAGAGCGGTGTCCACAATGGCGAACGCGTGCAAAATAAGCAAAACCGCGACGCCCGCCGGGGGCCCTTGCTGAGATATGAGCTGACTTACTAACTATTGTTTTCAAATAACGCGGTAATAGTACCAATAAAATTATCTAACATCTGGAATGTGTGTACGTACTATATAGTATGCGGTGCTCCGGCCGCGGCTATATCCGTCTCGTGGTCGTGATTCGTAAAGGCGAATGGAGTACTGCATGAGCACGCAGCACTATAAATGTTTTGTACCGAATAACGGAAACTTAGTAAATTCGTAGGAGTTATAATTGTACAAATCTAAATTTCAATTCAGCGATTGATGAACATATATGGTAAATGATACCACCGTTGTAATAAATATTTTACCACAATTATCGCCGTGTGTTATATGAAAATGTTTGAAACGAATTTCACATAGAAATATAAAATTGCTACTGTTACTTAGAATAGAAAGATTTTAGTTAATATTTGAGCTTTTCCAGTAGGTTTTATGTAAATGGAAGGGTTGAACAAAGCCGCACGCGCGGTCTTGACGCGCGGACCACCGGTCTCGGTGTCAGCCCTGATTCACGGCCATACTTAGTAGGGCTGCCTATTTATTACAATCATAGTTTTTACTTCATTTTTTTTTTGAATTCGTATGCAATGTTACGTAAATCAAATATGTACCTGGCAACGCCAGAGTAATGTGTAGCAGTTATTAAAGAAATAGGGCTGCCTCTTAACTAGTAGTAGGTTGACGTTGGATTTGCGTCCGGTGTATAGCAATAGACTTATACCACAGTGAAACCTAAGTGTAACCTATGTAACTTGGGAGTTATTACGCCTCTCTGCCTACCTCTATAGGGTTACAGGCATGATGTTACGTAGTTTGATGTTTCATACTCTTACTGTCAGCAAATAGAAGCTTTATAGCTAGCCCAATCACTTCACAGCCAACAAAGCGCGCACACCGTCACTTGTTGGGTCAGCCCTGCAGCGACAAGCGTAGCATTGTTAGCGGCCTGAACCCTGAATAAATACATTCATATTGCCACTCTAAATATCGACAATCGAACCGACGATGCCGACGCAAAAACCGAGACGACCAAATAAAAGCACCGGTGATTGTTATTGTAAAGCAGAACAAGTTATTGCGACGACGCCATTCGGTAATGTATGAAATCATTAGTTACAAATGAGACGTACCTATATTACTACTGCTAGTCTACAAAAGTGGGACCCGCCGGCGAAATGCGCGCAGCTACGTCGTAGGGCCGGCGCAACTGAATATAATTACCACGGTGGCGTCAAGAAGGGCATTCACACGAGATCTAAATCGTTAACACTAACAACTTATTCCTATCGCACCCCGGGGATTTAATCGCGCAAAATCTACCGCATCGCATCGGACGCATCAGAATGCGCAGAAAACGGAAAAAAAAACATGGCGCTAAACCGCGAAACCGTATGTATTTAAACGCCGAATCCGAGATTCCGCGACTCAAAAAAGCGGCCAGCGCTCGGTCATTTAAATTTTTCCAAAACGTGAACACAATGGAACAGATCGAGAAACTTAGTGGGACTGTCGTTTTGTTTTTAATTTTTTAAATATAAAAAAGGAATTCGGATCGGCAAGGCCTGTCACATCACTCCAGCGCGGCTAAGTGACGCCGGACGCGCGTCAGTTGCCTGTATACTTTTTATTTTCATACGAATCGAACTGACTCGCCCCTTTTTTGTGTTATCATAGTTGTCCGACTCGCGTATACGATTAATATTAAAACTGTACGGGGAGTCAAGAATAGATCTCGCATTTTATTATTTATTTTAGATAATTTTTTAATTAACCTATTTAGTACATTAGGCTCTAACGGAATTTAACATCGCTCTGGCTACGCTGTTGACGCTAAGTACTAAAGTAACGAGCCAGTGATATTCGGTATCAGCTGCATTTATCATAATAAATTCACCACTTACATAAAAATAATAAAACACAAACAACGAAAATATTAAAAATAAATTAAAAACTAAAGTTATTCATACTTATTTTATTAGACCACTATAACATGTTTTCAGTTTCCTTATCTTCTCTTAATTCGAGTAAAGCGTAAGTCGCCTGTGTATCTGGTAGGCGAATAAATTATAATAATTACGTCATAGTTGCTTTTTTGCGTCGGGAGCGCGCCGCAGCGTGGCGTAATAAAGGTGGATTCTCACTTGCGTCCGCTGTCCGATGCCCGAGCGATTGACGCGCGTCCGCGTGACGTTAAAAGGTCTATTGTATACGAACCGCTCGTTACTCGCCGTACGACCGGTCTTTAACACGCTCCAACAATGTGATCACTCTATACATATGTAGCTTTTTATCGCCAAACAAAACCTATAATCCACTAGACATCTCAAACAACGTCTAAGCAACATACTTATATCAATCGTATTAACGCGTTCGTACGTACGTCATTGAACTGTAATATTGACGTAAATGAGAGAGGGTGTAAACGTGTAAAATCGAAATCAATTTTACAGATTTAGCGATTCGCATGTTTGAGTGTGAAATAAATATTCTTATATTGACCGTTAATGATGGCTATGCAAATGTATACACCATTAAACATATCAAGGAAATATTGTCCCAGTTGTTATGGCTATCGGAGCGCGATGTGTGATCTTGCACGCTGGATAATATCGAATTGCGTCAATTACGAGACTGATCGGCCGCGATCGCGAGATACATACAAATGTATTGTATGCATCGACCCTTATATTTGGCGCACAACCAGTTCTGGGCATATGAAATCGGTTTTACCGCTTATAAAAGTTTTACCATGGGCTTATTTATAGCTAGATGTGCTTGTTTTATTGACGCATTGTATTTTTTTTATCTTCGCTCTTGTGTCATGACATCGTTAAATTTTTATGTGGATGTGTTAGAACAGATTCGCTAAGTGCATTATATGTAGTATTATGAATACATTGGATACAATTTATTTGTTTTAGATTTAGTAGGAATGTTCTGCATTCCTCTGCCTACCCCTTCGGGGATTACAGGCGTGAAGTTACTTTTTTTTTAGATTATGTAGTTAAAATTAAATAGGCATTTTAGTTATCATAAGGGTAATACACAAGACAATTAGATGAATCTTAAAGCCTACCAACAAAACCCTATCGGTACATACCATACAAATAAACAATGTAACGAAAATTATTTTATTTTTTCTAATATTGACTTATAACTGATTATTCAAATAATCGACGCAGTCTCAATCAGCCGTTGTTCGGTTAGTGGACTCGATTTTCTGTGTAATGGTTAGAAGCAAGGATACGGAAGTGAGTTGCGGCGACGAACAGCGTGTTCGCGCGCGCGTGGGCGCCGCCCGCGCTGCCACCGGGACTTACTCCTCTACCGTTAGGTCATGGATCGGTGACATGGCCGCGGATGCCAGTGAACGCTACAAACAAATATCGCTGACTCTTGCCGTAGTGCACCATAGGTAAGCGGACAAGCTCGTAATTCAGGGTGAATTCACCGTTGCTCGGCACGCACAATGGCTTGGAACGATCCGCGTTATAACCCGCGGCATATGGCGCCGACATCAAATATTTAATGGCGAGCTGATTAAATATGCTTATAACAGCGTTGGCATTGTCGGCAGTCGCGTCATTAGTCAGTGAGACACCGAGCTGGAACCCGATAATTTGAGCAGTGCGCACAGCACCAGCAAATTGCGGCCTGCCACCTCGCGCTGCGTCTTTTATTTATTTGTATTTATTTATAAAGTATCGGGGTCCTAATTATATTGGTAGTGAGCGCATACCGTGATTTGTGTAATGCTTTTCGGTGGAACAGTTGGCGTTGACGGTCTAATAACAGCCCGCGCTTCCTGCTATGTTAATTGCCGAGTGGAAGTCAATAGACTCGGACGCGTCGCGTTATGTATTAGAGCAACTTTTAGCTACGGCGCGTCACGTTCAGTAGCTGGGGCACTTACCCGACTGTCAGTTCGGCCGCAGCTTAGCGTGGCTTATAACGTAATACGGTAGTTCGTCTGCTCTTGGTGTCATTCACACGATTACTTAATGCTTTTAATTGCTAAAGTTGAAACGGACAGCGTGAAACAATCGGTGTACTTAAAATAAAGTAGCTAGCCAACACGAACGTTACCTATAAGTGGTGTTTGGAAAGCAAATCACTATTGAATTATATACGAAGTTTGGCAGGTTACTACTTTATGACTGAATTCAGGCGAAAACACGAGACTAAAGTAGATATTCGCGATTATTATTTGATAATATACCAGTCCGGAATCGAACCCAAACAAACACGGCATAAACCGCGATAACCGTCGCGTAAAACGGGTTAGCGTCAGTTACAATTAACACAATACACAAAACACCAAAACAAAAAACAAGCGTCAGTGCAAAAATGTCATGTTATCAAAAGTGCGACGGGGCCGACAAAAAATAAATCAAGTGTCGATTGCTCCACATGAAATGGGCCCGAGAATTCGCAGCAAAACCGAGGCTTGCAATTTGAGGCTCTAAATCAAGGAGGACGAGTCTTACCGCTACCGATAAATAACACTGCGCGCGAAACGATTAGCGTTACATGAAGATCTTTCGTTTCCAACTGCTGCTCTACTGTTTATTAAGCTATTAAGCAACGTACCATTACAACTCTCTGTTGCGGAATTGCACTTGTTTTTTATTTTTTTCTTTCAAAACAATTTTTTGTTGTGTTTTGTGATGTCTCGGTATCTGTACATTGCTAAAGTTCTAATTTCCTGTTATATGTTCTAAAATGTGGGTTTTGAAATGTTATTGTTGAAAAGTTTTAGTATATTATTTTATCATTCATGTGATTTGAGTTGTTCTGATTCATTATAAGACACTGACAATATTATGCCGAAAATGCACGTGACGCCATTATCCATATTTTTCAAACTGTGCATGGGTTTTTTTCTAACATGTGAAACCTACAATTCTCATATTAATCTTACCGAGTCCATTTCGTTAATATAATTCCACGCTCATAACCAATTCTCAATGAGGTATTTAAAACACGTTAAAACAAAACCAACGTTATTAAGCCTCCGCTTCGGAAGTCGGCGAGCCGAATGTACGTTGAAATGGAGGTCAGTTCTCGCTCGTCGAGAATTGACGTAATGTTATTAAAGGGAAGCGAGTACCGTGGGTTACATACACATGGTGCGGTGTAGGACGTGGACCAGCGGGCAATCGATTCGTCCCGCTAGCCGTGAAATCGAGTGCTCTCATTCCGAACACAGCCATTTAACCGGCTCTACTATCCACCATACAAACTTAAAACCCATCTATTAAGAGACGCTACCGCTTTCTTCACAACCGACGCGCATTAGATACAACCGATATAACAAATCAATATTAAATTATCGTTCATTCCCACAGAAATGATGTCAGCCCCTATTTTGACAGCGGAATAAAACGGGGCCCTGACACTCCATCACGTGAATTTACGGCCTCCCACTAGGCTCGTTTCCTCGTTATTAATATCGACATTAATACAATCCCAACATCCTGACCATAAACGTCACAGCCGCTGGCGCCTAGAACAGGTAGGGCCAATCTATAAAACTACGTACACAAAAACATCCGACTGCCAACAATGACTGAAAGTGACGAAAAAAAATTCGAAAATTTATAACACCTCCCGCTACCCGGCCACCGGTATAAAAATCCTGGGAATTGTAATTTTTCTTACAAAATTTAGTGACATGTCAAACCTGTTCGACGTGGCAAATAAAAATGTACGAGACTTAATAGAAAAAACAAACTAAAGACTTTGGGTTATTGCTAAAACAAGGGAAGGTTACCATATCAATCAAGGCGTTGACAAAAGTGGAATTTTTTCCTCGTGCCCGGCCCTCGGGATGAAAAAAGGGTCCGTGTTTATGGAAATGCAATAAAAGAGACGCAAGCGATGCGCGGGCGCGACCTGCCTCGATAGCTTTACCTACACCTTACAGCAGATAATATTTATAATATAAACTTTCTATGAAGTAACACGTTATAAAATATTTCTCTATTAACCAATAAATAAACTAGTTTTTTATAAATGTTGTAAAGAGTGTAACTTTTAAGAAATTTGCTATGAGGCAAATAAGTATAAGAAGAGAAATTGATTTTCTATACGATGTAAAAACTGCCCTTA
>DWEI01005926.1:0-10455 GCA_018245875.1 Mysoria ambigua | reverse complement strand
CCGGTGAATCGTGGGAATGTTCTGCATTCCTCTGCCTACCCCTTCGGGGATTACAGGCGTGAAGTTACGTTTATTAAAAACTACATATTTATTTGTAGTAAATTTCACCTTGCATGATTAAATCAATTTGTACATAATTTTTAAACTGAATGAAGTCAACGTTATACTTAAATAAAAAAGATTTGTACTTATACTTAAATAATTAAAAAGTACCATTACGATGAATTAAAAAATATATAAACTTAATAACATCAAGAAGTTTACTAAAGCCGTTGTACCTCAATATGTGTAGTATAATCAATAGGAATAGGTACTTAACTGAAATGTTAATATTCTATTCCTAAACCATAATGCTATCGCGCTTTTAATAATGCACAACTAATATTAAAAAGAAATCTCTATGAAACACAATTTAAAAATACCGACGAGTGTATAAAAAAATTCTAGAAGCGCTTTTATTCCAGAATTCTTTTAAGACACTCCATTCTAATTGACGTGCACGCGAGAACTTCCATTAAATTCTCTGGAACGTTCCATTTACGAAGTACGAGCACAACAAACTACCAAGTATTTTCACGTTGATGGATGCTACTTAGCCCGTTAACGTTTTAAATTAAAACCTCATTTACGAATTAAGGATTTGATTACAGTGCATTCAACATATTTTTGACGCGTATTAATCATTTTGTTATAACGGAGGGACATAAAGTGCAATGTCTTACTGTAACACCGAGAATTGTGATCGATAGAAATTGTTGTTTAGGATACCGTTGCTGTTTTATTTACTATGTTTACATCAAAATTTCGTACTTTGAGGGATAGTACACGCGATGGTTTTAAGTTTTGTTTTATAGTTCAGAGTCTGAACTATAAAACAAAACTTAAAACCATCGCGTGTAAACCATTAGACATTAAACATTAAACCATCAGACATCTGTCTCTTAATATCGGTATCAGATTTTGCCGGCTACTGTGTGAATTTTGAAAAATTTTGAACTATATACAATTCAGTCAGGAGGCCCCGGGCTTAAAACCCAGATCGGGTAGTATTGAATTTTTCTTATTTATATCTTCTGCTAATTGCTCGGTGTCTGGAATTGTGCCCAGTTTGTAGCAATAAGCTCACCACCTATTCCATAGTAGGACGTAAACGTAACTGATGAAAAGTGGAAGTGTACCATATCCCTCTGCCAACCTCTTCGGTAATTACAACCGCGATGATACATACAGTTTTAACGTTTTGTAAACAGTTCATACAATGCAAATTTATCAACAGTAAAACAAAAATCGCATTCAGTGAACTTGATTTATGGACTTCAATAAAACGTTATGTTAATTTATTCATTAATATCGGGATTAATACAATTAAGCGGTAACGCTGACGAGTCACGCAGGGCGTGCCGATGATTTTGTTATTAATCATTGAAGTGGCCCGCGCGAGAACCTTGGCTTGAATTTCGCAAAAGGCTGGATGTGTTTTGCAATGAAATGCTTGCGTGCCTACATAGGTACATGCATTATTTTGTATTGGATGGTAATAAACACGAATATTTTTAAAATGTCAGTGAAATAGGATACTTATAATATAAAAATAAATATTATTTGAGTATAAATATATACAACATTTAAGTAAAAATATTAAACTCAGATGTGTCATTAATTTTTGGAAATAATGAATATGTGAAATAAGATATAGATTAAGATGGTTTAATTTAATAAATACAACGAATTTCAAAAACAATAACAGTAAATAAATTGAATTGAGCGATATAAGATATTTGCTTAATATTTTTAATAATTTTAAGAACTTAATGAAAAACTATCCGTTGAAAATTCCGAATGTTATCGTTAATTATTTACTATGTTTTGTTACAGTCACTCCTTACAAAAATATGCTAATCATCGAAGCGAATGTTTTCCATCCATTTGTATACATCAAAACCAGTGTGCATGTGTCACGCGAAAAAAATAAACTGAATTTAATTAAGCTGACAGGTGTAGTTTAGGGTTGTAAAGGGATAACAGTTATGGCGGAGCCGCACGGCGTGCAGCACGCGCTAAGGATTAGCGTGATTTAAACGGGCGTGATTTCAAAATGGCCGTCCAAATTTATTATTTTGATTTTTGTGTACGCGATAAAAGTGTGTAATGAGCGTGCGGGCGACTCGTGAGCGAGTGTATGTGGTCGGTACTAGAGCTAAGTAGTAATGCAAAATCGTCCTGACAGTCAAACAGCCACGCTTACATAATATCACGCCATCTCCCATGTAGTTAGGCGGAAACTGAGAGTCCTACGACTCTAGAAATCTTCTATTGCGTCATCTAAATTCATTATTGTTATAATATAAACTCGTTTATTAAAGACAGTTTTCACTTGCCCTTTATATATCACCCCTTGCATTTGCTGGAAGCATTTACATCGAGTTCTAATTCTTCAAATATTACATATATTCAGGCATAGATGAATTATTCAATTGATGTATTTCTAGTATACAGTAATGCGACGATCTTGAGGATAATTGCATTAGGAGCGGTAATTAACTGGTATTTCTAGTTAATTAATAGTGAGCGATTCGTGTCAATCGCAGCCTTGTCATGACATGGATTGATAGATAATTCGTGACCTGAGATCTATGTAGCGGTCTGTCTGTACGTATCTGTCTCTAATTAAATTATACTAGTGCTGTAATTAGTTTAAAGAAATACAATATGTATTAAGAATATTTGTTAAATTAAATTAGGTTATGTGTTATTTGATAACCGTTTTTATTCTTTGAAATTATTCATTTGAAAATTTGAAGAACTTTGAAATTATTCATTCATTCAATTATTACGGTACAGTACATTAATAGGTGGTAATAAATGGAGGTTAAGCTACTTTTTTAAAATTTATCTACAATAATAAATTTTGCGTTAAGAATATTTGAATGTTATTACAAATTTCTTCATTTCTATAATACAATTTGATAATAATTATTACAATTTGATAATAATTATGTCATAAATTCGAGAATCTTTCATTGGTATCATATATATTCGCATTACCAAAATAATTTAGTATTCTCATTCATCAAAAGATAACTATTGTTATTTCAATACTGCGTTTATGAAACTATTTTAATTTCTTATAAGAAGGGCATTCTGTTTTTTAACTTGCCAACTGAAAAATACGATGATGTTTATTGTAAAGGGTATATTATATAGTTCATTGTACTGTCATTTGTTCAATATATTTTTCGGAGTCATTTTTATTACATGGAACGCCCAGTACATTATAATGTAGCGGAACAAAGTTCAGTAGAACGACAAAGGCTTACATGCGGTTGAGTAAACTGCAGACACTGTTATGTCCCCAGTTATCTCGTCCACTTCCTGGCTAAGTTCTAACCATCGAAGCTGTACGGCAAACAATCACACCGGCACGCTGTAATCACATGCAGTTAAGTAACAGCGACTCAACGACCACGGTTGCGAAGATGCGCGGTAAAAATTTGTAAAAATGATAATTTATGTCGTCGCAACGAGCTCGTAAAGTGCGTTTAATGAACGTACTCCCACACGTGATTACAGGGTTGTCACGCCGTCAATTTAAATATCAAAAAAATATATATAATGCCCTGTCAACGAGCGTACTTGCTTTTATATGTAAGTACTTACTTTTGTATGTAGGTTTAGGGTTGCCACGATGTCAATTTAAATATGCAAAAAAATTATAATGCCCTGTCAATCGTAGGTTTAGGGTTGCCACGGTGTCAATTAAAATATTGAAAAAAATCGTTGATACCGAGAGTAGATTGCTATATTCATAAGTTTAAGAATGTTACTTTATCATTACTGATTTTGGAAAAAAAACAAATGCGTCATTAGCGAGTGTACATCCGTATAGGATATGCGAGTAGTCAACGCACAACATCAAAACAAAACGTCCGCAAATTTACAATGTTATGTGTTACTGCGAAATTACATGCCATCAAAAAACGGGGTCGTTTTGAAGATTACAGCGAATTTAATCTTATTGGCGGTAAAATGTAATAAGATTGCAAATAAGCCCCTAAACAGTCCACGACATTTTATTATATCTAAAAGCTTATCTTATCTTATCTTTACTTTCACAAACAAAATATAGGGTTTACTTAATATTGTTTTTGCATTCAATTTTGTTACTCAATTGGTCATTAACAGTTAAACATTAAGCAACTGATTTTATACTTTTCTCATACCTACATGAAGGCTTTTACGAAAAATCTACCTTTGTCGCATATACTTTGTCATACATTATAATTATCATTTTCAAATATACCGTATACCGTAACAAACCCTTACAGATAACAAAACCGTAACAGGCCCGTACAGATTATTATGTCAGAAGTGATAACAATTTGTAATATCCAAATTATTTAACATAAGTTTATCGACTCGCAAAAGCCCACGCGATCTGTACGCGTAGCGCCCACGAGACCACATTACACTGGTTGTGAATTGCACTCCTTCAGGTGAAACGCACAGGTGTGAATTGCATTATCATTGCGCAGTTTATAAGCGGTTCTAAGAATATTTGTACACCAACATAGTTTAACTCCCGTGTGGATTCACATAAATGTTAGCAATGTTATCTGCCCGTGTATTTTCGCCTAGATATGTCGTTACATCTCATATTGCACATGAGTGAGCAGTGTATAATGTAGAACATAAAAATCAGTAAGTAAAATTAATGTTATATAGTGCACCGATGGAAGTATTGAAGGTGAATATTATGTAAATGTAACTGCTTTTACGAATAGCCTGTATATTATAAATCAAACAGAAATTTAATAAAATTGCACAAATTAGTAGGTGTATTTTTGTAGGGTTTTCAAACATACTTAATATAACTTTTTTATAAGTCTGCGTATAAAGATTATTCCTACCCTTTTAATATGTATGTCTAGTCAGAATTTCAAGTCTGATATTTTTGTATAACGAAAATAGAAACTCAACGAAAATATAACACAAGTAACGCCAGTCCTTGACATTTCAGTGTAGGGTTGGTCTGAAATTTAAGTTGTCTTTTGTCAAGTACCTGTATCCCGCCTATTTCTGACACCTCGACTAACACTCCGATCTTGTTCGCGTGGCGTCGGGCCTCGAATTGTCCGTATAAAAACAATAATTTAGATTCAACACATACTTCTTGAATCCTATGGAATACTTTCTTTTTGACGAATATTTTTTTTATCATTTGACTCCGTCAAATACGTCGAATTTCAACTCTGGCAGATTATTAGAAGATAAACTTATGGGTTTTTTGGAATCCGATTTTATATCCTTTTATCGTTCTGTTCCATAGACATTTTTAGCATAGCGAAATAGGAAAGCTAGAAAAATCTTATAGATTCATTAAGATTTTTAGTTTATAATTTACATAGTTATTCATTTTAATTAATTTATACTACTCCAACAACTTGTAGCGAAATCTTAATAGATATACAAAATCGAAACACATAGCGTGACATCAGAAGGGCTGGTATAGAAGGCTAATAATTATTTTATGTTAATTACGCATGCAACTGTCACCATGGGCTTTGTTGTGCAACGAACTGTCTGTTGTAAATAAGTATTTCCTACTGCAAAAGGAAACGCATGGCGCGGACGTCAATTAGACAACTGTATGGAATGCCGGCCCCAGTCGGATCGTGTTACCGGACTGCGGGCGGCCTACGTGCATTATTTGACTGACAGATGCAGAATGTGCGGTGCTCACAATCGTTGATGTAATGAAGTTACACAGCAATGAGGTCGTAGGGGTATGAAGTTATCGAGAAATATAACTCTACATATTATGAATGGAGAGAAAATGCAGTTATTGCGAAATATAATTATGAAGAATACATATAAAAAATGGTTTCATATTGACAAGTTTCTAACGATCTATTTCAAACAACGATCAAATCTGGTTGCCGTGCGTTCTGGTTTATTCCACGGAGAGATCATAGTAAGTAATTTTGAAATTGGAACGGATTAACTAGGTAAGCGTAATGTTGTCATAGTGTAGGTATATAATATGTAGGTAGATAATTATAGTATGAGTTGTTAGGTATGAAGATATATTTTGTTTCAATTGCTTTTATATATTTATAATTACTACAGTTTCACAAAAAGGTTCCTCATGTTATAGGTAGATTTCATACATGCCAAAATAAATATTTGTATACATACAGACCCGCTGATTCTAAAAAATAAAACTGTTACTTAAATATATTAATTTTAATGTTATTACTTTGCAAATCATTATTATACAAAACATACAAACACGTACCGCCGGGATATTTAAATTAAACGTTTGTATAACAACGAAGCTTATTTACTTTGCCTCGGCAAATCTTCTAATCGTTTTAATATTTACGCGGCGTTAATAAAACAGCGACAGGTTGAACGCGGTATCTCGTAACGAGTAGGAAATATTATTATCTGTTCGCACAAAGAGCAGGACGCAAGAGTAAATACGCATAATACCAGATATTTACACGCACAATTCACACGCGAGAGGCGCTGTTTCAAGCGTCGTGACATAGCGGCTGCCCGTCAGCGGATAGGCTGTCGACATTAGTGCCTATTGACAGGAATGTTTTAGTAATCATTTCGACGGCAATGATTTTAAAAACTATTTTTTTACCTGCCAAGTAATTGAAACAATATGAAAGCCATTTGTTGTCTAATTACAATAATTATCATATTTTGATTACTATAATTAACATTTACGTCACAATATAAATTTGAGTTCATTGGTTTAAGTATCTGTGATTAAATGATAATATCAGTGCATTGTGTATCGAATTTTTGGGACAAAAAAAATATTCACTTAGATTTGACTGAAACTCTTTACACATACGATAAAAAAATAACTTACCTTAGATATCATTATAATCACATGGGCCACTTAAAGCTAGATAGAGGGCTTCCCCAATTATTATCAAAACCCATAGTCCGTTTGAATTTACATCATTATCACATTAGCCTTTACCGTTCCATTGCTGGACATAGGCCGTTCCCAAGTTGTACTAGAATACTTGGCCCGGCTCAGATCCCATCCAGCCGCTCCTACACGGCTTCTTAAGGTCGTAGAGCTACCGGCTCGAAGGGCGGCACACAGTACGTCTGCCAGTTCGTGGTGACCACACCATAACGAGTCTATTGCACCGGCCATCGGTCCTGTCACTTCAATTATTAATGATTATTTATAAAGCACCGAAAATTTTACGATCGCCGGTCACATTCACAATTCATATTAAATGCGATCATACATTCGGGATGACGTGGAGTTATTTCAGAGCTGTGATATCGGCACTAATCCGCTTTATTTATTACTGTGTCCCGAGTTATAAGAAGAAGCGTTTTGCATTAACGGTGCGTATTAATTGAATTCGTTTTCGTTATCGAGACATTGTAATAATTGTATTTATGTCAGATGATAAACAATCTTGTACTTTTTTGTAACACTGTACAGATTCTTTTACACTTTCGAATATAATAGTAACTTACATTTATGTTAATTTAAAAATGTAAATTTAAACGCTTAGTTTAGATTAAACTTACATAACTTTTTTCTGAGACTATTTGTACAGGTATTTGGCAACGATAAGCCGCTGGCAACTTGGTTTCTCATTTCCGACCCGCTCCCGCTTATCTTTAACCCCCAAAAGGTCAATTTGGCGACGCTCCAACGTCGGCCCCCGCGGACCGCATCCGCAGCGCCTGCATTGTTCGAGTACAATTTATGGAGCACACCGTTCATCCCCTGGATCCAGTACCGATTCATAAGATGTACTATACTCGTAAATAAATCTTTTTACAAACAATTTATGAAAGGGTAAACATAATATAATAATAAAACCTCTTTAAACTTGTAAATATACGTTCTTTAATACCAGGCTAAAATAGGCGAAGTGAAACTTAATCTTAGACCAAATTTAATAATAGTAATTTATATGGTTGTAGTTAATTACTTATGTAACATAGTGAGATTTTGTAAAAGATGCAAACCATGAGGTATATATTTTATTTTCAAACATTGCGACTATAACTAAGGATAGACTAATTATTAAACTAACCGCGTTTCTCTTGTGACTTGCACATGTTCAGGTATTTTTTGGCAATGCGCCAACGTAGGTCCTTAGGGCCCCGGTCCACAGTGGCTGCATGAATGCTATTTATTGAGCGAAACTCAATTCGTGTGTTGCATAAAATATACTAACAAGTCCTCTAAACATTCGTACGGACTTTGGTAAACGCTCAAGTAAAGCCAGTATATAATCAGTCACCTGCTAAACATATTTTAGGTTGTCTCGTTGATCGTGTTCGTTGAAAGTGTGACTGCCGATCGGGAGGTCCCGGGTTCGATTCCCAGGTCGAACACTACAAAATTTTCTAATTTAGATTTTCTAGCACTGATTCTGACTCCGGATATATGCCCCATGCATGGCAATAGGCTTACCACTTATTCCATAGTGGAACGTAAACTAAACTGGTGAAACATGCGAGTGTTCTGCATTCCTCTGCCTACCTCTTCGGGGATTACTGGCGTGAAGTTACGTTTGAACATATTCAATATACCGCACAACTTGTTGGAATACCGTTCACATCCTCTCACTGTCCATCTGACAGACCTAGCACCTAGCTCGTCACGCGAGCCTTCAGTGCGGTAGGCAGGGCTCCAGCGTCGGTCCCACGGGCCCGCTCCGCAGTGACTGCATTGTGCGAGCAAAATGTGTGAAGCACCCGTTAATTCCAGCCAGCGCCGCACAAATTTACGCGATTGTCCACACGAACCGATTTCACGACTCGACAACGGTCGGTGCATATGAACGTAAGCGTTTTTGTTGCACGTTCAGACGTAAAATATTTAATACGGTTATAGAAGTAAAAAAAAGATATTTGTTATTAGAACTGAGATTATCATTCCACCTATAGATTACTTTAATAATAACAAATAAATTTTATTTGTAAATTAATGTCAATTTATTAATGATAATTTTTGGAGTATCTATACACAATAAATGATGCACAGTCTTAACGCTTTCATGTGCTTAAAAAATTCTTCGGTCTTTTTTAAATTAAGGGTTCAGCTAATACTAACCGTCGTTCACAGAATTGGTACCGACAGGCATTAAATACACTTTTAAACAGACTAGTCAGGCTTCAGTCTTAGAAGGATTCAGCCTCAGGAGCGTTCAGTCATGAGATATTACAATTTGTATTGTCTAGTAATTTGGTGATAAACTGTTTGATTATATGTATTTTTCTTACCTTCTTTTGTCTTTGTTTCAGGCGATATTGAAGACTGCATCGTTACACCAACATATCAGGGCCAGTTCACGCCATTGCCGGAAGCGCTATGCGATTGCATTATGGACCTCACCTCACAGGTAACAACGGCTATTTTTCTATACACACAATGTTTTTAATAACACCAAATTAATTAAAAGGATACTGTGGAATTTATAAAAGAAGGTGAAATATTCCAAACTTGGTCTTCCTTGTTAATACTTGATTTCGTGTGCTCTTTTAAGTTATTTGTACATTTCGTTGTGTATTTGAAGTATCAGTAGTTGAAACAAAACAATATTCCTCTGAAAATATTGCGTTAGTTGGTACACACTTTAAAAAGCAGTTATGAATAAATGTTATAAAATGTTTTAAATTTGAATCACTAATTCTCTTTATGTGTTTCATTATTAGTCGTATACCGTAACATCACGCCAGTAATCCCCGGAGAGGCAGGCAGAGGAAGATAGTTCATTTTCATCGTTCACCAGTAATGTTTACGTTTCACAACCGAATACGGTGTATTTTTTCTCGTGTACCCTATCTTTTTCTCGCAAATACAGATATAAATTTAAGAATAAAGCGAAATATAATAATTGTAACTTAATAAACACAATATATTTTTAATTAATTAATTGTTATAAATACTTATAACTATGTAAAAGTAACTCTACAAATAACCTACTTGATTTACTTACGAAACATTTTCCAAAACCAAATCCTGACAACAATTAGCATTGACGACAAATTGATCAGCAATTCCCAGACACGTTTAATATGCGATATATTTTACTGAACTCGTTAATCTGTTACAAAACACCAAAATATTCTCATAGCGGTATGTTTAAAAATGTTTATATCACGACTGGAATTTTGCATACGCGCGTGTTTGTTACATACCTTCCTAATGCCGACGACGACTGTGGCCGTGAAACGAGAAAGAATAATAAAAGAGCATTCCGGTTGTTGAGAACTTGTCTTGCGAACTTGCATATTTTAAGCTTTGGACCAAGTTGCGTGTCCGCTGCTAATAATGAACGTTTATTGCAGCGGCGCGGGTGGTTCAAGAAGCGGGGCACTGCGATCCCCAAGCCACATTCCCAGCGTAGGGATCATAGGCTAAAAACCGCCCAAGGGATGTCTTTGTCCTGCAGT
>DWEI01005925.1:0-10455 GCA_018245875.1 Mysoria ambigua | reverse complement strand
ACTTGCAACCAACACGACCAACGAGGCAATCGACATTGATAAAGACTTAATTTCATTCTAAAACTAAATAGCTACGATCTCTGAAGCTTTTTTTTCATTCTAGATCACTAAAGCAGTTGTCTTCTTCATTCAGTTCATTGAAATTTGGGTTTTTGTATGGCGTTCACGGTTCGTGGGATCAAATGGAGCTCACTGTACCTTCGTGAGCGTGAGTACGTTTTAATTTCGCATATATTAAAGCTACACAGAGGCTCAGCTGGCTGGAGTGCGCTTAATGTAAGCGGATCGAAGGGTCGAGCGACCTGTAGTGGTCGATGCGACACGGGCCCCCGAGAGAACTTTCAGTACCGGGTCAACGAGTTGGCGGTGCGTACGGCTTTGGTACTGTGTAAAATGGAGCATGTGAAGTGAATTTTTCAAATTAGTTCATGAAAGTTCATCGAATGCGATATAAGAGATCTTCTAACGCCGTGCTACCATTTTATAAACCTTCGATTTTATATACACATTATAACTTCGACACGACACGATGGAGATTTATCAATAGGTACATAGATTTTTATATTGAGATAATAATAAATAGTTTTTGCAGTAGTAAATTATGGCTTTGAACCACATTCTGAGTGAAGTCTCCCGTTCATAGTAGAACGATGAAGGGATTTGGCAATGATGATGGTAAGGAAACAGTAGGTACTCTTTAATTATGTTTAATCGCTTAGGTGAATGAAATACGCTCGCTTGTTGTCAGCGAGCTTAGGCGCCGAGAGCGCTGCGGTAATCGACTTCACACGAGTCGAAGCGAACAATTCCAGCACTGGGTCAATGAGTTGTATATGTTCATAAATCTTCAAGGGAGCAACGCCGGATTATGGAATAAGTTTCCAGTTACATTATTCTCTATAGCAGTTTAGTAGTCAAGTTCTTATTCCGGGAGCACGGATTCAATTCCTGGTGCGTAACTCTTTACAAAATGTGAGTTTTGTTTAAATATCACTTGCTATAATGGTGAAAGAAAATATCGTGAGGAAATCTGCGCACCCTAGAGTTCTAAAAAAAAATTTTTCAAAGTCGTGTCATGTCTCCCAACCCGCCCTTGGCCAGCGTTCCAGGTTATATTCTTAGCGCTGTCATTCTGAGAGGAGACCCATTTTCCAGCAGTGGAACGATAAAAGGGTCATGAAAAAAAACATGTATCTTGTCTGGATATACGCAAAGTAAATCGTTACGTTAAAACGAGAAATGTAGCGTTTAATGTTGATTTACTAGAAATAACGATGTTGAAAGCCCATTGTGACTGACAGTAGCTTGAAATGATCTCACTGCTTTGAGCGACTCTTGAGTACTGTAGGCGGGATTCTCTTTGCTTTGCGTTTTATTTTATAAGGTTAATCCACTCACTAAGCGACTTTACAGCAAATATTGAAATTTTATTCAGGTTCTTATAGAATTGTATAAAGGAGTTCTTTAACTAAATTTAATCTTTTTATTTTTTGAGACAAAATGAGATAAACACTAGTTTTTCATGAAGAACTTGAATATTTCAAAGTACACGAAGAAAATAGACGTCCCTTTCATTTCTAGCTTCTATTGTTCATTCATCTTTACCCGAATGAAATGTCTAACATTCGAGTGGAATGAAATGGGTGAATAGACTTTTCTAATCTAATATTCTCTTGAATAGATAAAACATTCTGTATGAGGTATAAATTTCGTATTTTTTAAATTACTACACAGAGTAAGGAGTTATTATGAAAACGTTTATATTTTTTGTTAAAATATAATCCAGGTTTATTAAGTTCAAAATGATTCTATTTAAATTTAAGTGTGAATAAAATTTAACACATTCATTTGTGGATTAGAAAACATACAATCATAAAGTTGATCTTCCACTAATGTCTTTTTTCCGTTCCTCTGTTTCCGGCTTCTGTATCGTCTCTTAGATGTGTGACACACATTGATCACACGACACCAATGACGAAATCTATCAGAAGCCTCAAGATGATTCGCAAACATACCAAACCAAAACACTGTTAAAGCTAAATCATGACATAGCATGCTTTAGCTTTAACAGTGTTTAGGTATGGAGATAGATTTGCAACTAGAAAATATATAGAGATATAATCAAGATTGTTGCTCATTATATCAGTTTAATAACTTCATATTTCTGATGAATTGAATTCCATTATTATTTAATAACACAAAACAGTCATTAAAATCAATCAATCAATTAATCTCCATAAAACAGTCATTAGTTACAAAAGTATTTTCCTTTCTACTATGGGAACGAAAGTGCGTGCACATATCTTCGTGGTTAGAGAATACTTACATTCAACATTGTTATTTCAAATATCAGATGGAAACAAATCAAATATCACTGTATCTCTAGCAGTATTAATGAATCAGGCTTGTTTCTAATACAGCCTTTGTCTTTGCGCAGATAGAGTTGCAGCATTAATTCACACGGGTCTTTTGGCCGTTGCAATGCCGCTTTCGAACCTCCCACGCCGCGGTCACTGGTTCTACCGGACTGTTGATCTATTCGTCGATTAATTATCTCATGATATTGACTCGTTACAATGGCTCAACAATTTTATATTTGAAATTACTTCTTGCAACGCGCTTGCAAAGTCTGTATCTGAAAATTCAGTGTTTCGTAATATGATATTTTAGGTAGTTCCGTACGCTGCATAGTCGTAATGAGCGGTTTAAATTTTGAATATTGACGAGAAATTTTTGGACTAACATGACGGATTAATCAATGTGAGTTTCGATTCCATTGAGCGAACCAATCATGCGGTTGATTAAGCGATGTACGTTCTATTTTGTGCGTTTGTCCTTGTAATTATGTAATCCGTAGTTTTGTATCTATACAGAAGACCGCATTTATTAAAATTTGTAACCCAATATTTTAGTGTTTTTTTTACATTGGTATATGCTGTATCGTCAAAATATGTTGAGAAACTGAGATATTCTATTTTTACGAAGCCCTAAGCCAAACCAAGCCAAAGACCTTGCGAATAGTATAACGTGTTGGAGAATTGAACTAGGCGCACATAGCGCTGGCAGAGGCAGGGACAGACGAAGTTCTGCCTCGAGCCCTTCTCGCTAGGTCAACAGCTTCACTGGAGTGCCGCCTCGGAGACTTAAGCCTCTCAACCACTCAGTTAGAAGTATATGTAACAATTCCACATACGAGTAGATTCATATGAGCAAAGAAATTATATTAAGTTCCAATGCTGTTATACATGTTATTCCACGCGGACGAAGTCGCGGTCACAGCTGCTTGTGTTGTATACAACGCGAATTATCAAATGAATTAAATAACAAATCACAAAATACACTATTTTTACACTTTATGTATAATAAACGGCATACTATTGAATGAGAATCAATTGTTTATCATTTAAACGGATTTATAATTAGAACATTCACAACATAATAACACTAAGCACCATTCGAGTGTTCATCGTCTATGCGTATTGTTCGGAGCATTGTTAATATTTTAAAATGCATATCTTTCTTTACATCATTGTTTAGATTTTGCCGGCTTGTTATCAAGCCGTCAGCGTCCATAAACGGATGCTAGGTGATCTATTGTCTATAGTCGTACGGTATTCGTATGTGTGTCCGTCTGAGAATTTTATGTGAACAACAGTTCAAAAATAGAACGTGTATATTGAAATTTTATTTTATTCTTTTCGCTGTTTTGTAAATATCCTTTTAACCTTGTCTTTAATTAATTCATTACAAACCATTTGTCATACGACAATTACAGTGACATTGACAAACTGACGTCATAGACACATTTCGCGACATTCTTCAAAGATGTTGATACGATGAAAAGTATTTATTAAAATTGAATCTACCTACAAATTGAGTAAGTATTTTAAAAGATTACGAAATATATTTTAATAGTTAATATTTTAAACCTTGCCTGCCTAAGACTGCCTCGTTAGTTGAGTGGGTTCAAGCGTGACTGCCGATTGCAAGGTCCTTGGTTCAAAGCTTTGGTCGGTGTTACCACGAGATATTTCTAACATAGATTTTTTTAAGTAAATTCATCCACTTGTGCCACAGAGTGTATATTTGTGTTTGTTGTAAAGCAATATTCTCACTCTCTATTCCATAGTAGGAGACGTAACGTTACTGATGACACAGTGAAGTACTAAATCCCTTCGCCTACCTCTTCGAGGATTACGGCGTGATATGATGCAACTTGCACTAAAATAGCCGCCGCCAATGAATTTCACAAATTGATGAAATAAATATATTTCTATGTAAATGATAGAATTAGAAGAATGTTTCATATGGTCTGATCGATGCTGGGACAGGGTTAAAGTAAAACATTAAGCCCATGTCCATTGTCAAGTGGGCTAAAATTGTATAAATAGTTATTTTTATAAGTCGACCATGCAGTGTTCGCCAGCCGTATTGATTTTTGTTATTTGCATCCCGTCTGCTGGTATCCTGTGCATCGGCGGCTATTGTTGGACGGATGTTTGATTATGGTCTCTTTTTTTATTGGCTTTGCGGAGACAGCGTCATATTCGCACAATCAAAATTGATTTCTTTTACGCACTTTTATCGCGACGCTAAAAAGTTCCGATGTCGTTTCGTGCACGACTCAAATTTGTCGATTTCATTACCGATCTCCCCTTTCGTTTGTCAGCTAATTAAAATGCTCTTTGAGAATTGTGGCTGAACGAAGTTGCGAGGAATTATACACTTTGTAGATGGAATTGCGTGGTTAGAAACATTTGCCAACTTTTTGACTGGGGCGGAGGAGTAAGTACTTACGCTTTCTTGTTCGTTACCATGAAGTAGGTATAAAAATATATTCATTCTATAGGTTGGGGTTGTCTAAAGCAGAGATAATAAACTTTATGTTCCGAAACATACCTGACATACCTTCCCGTTGTCTGGAAATAGCGTTCACCAACAGTATTTAGGTCGCGTCTGTTCCGTTTATAATTATCCTAGTTGATTCTTCGTTTTATCATCACCTATAAAGTCGATATCACGCGTGGGCGTGGCCAAAATCGCGCCTTGACTAGCTTTTCGTCTTGGTGGATATAAATTATTCATATATTGTTTCGAAGATAGCAATCACTATACAATTTTAAAAGTATCGTACATATACACTACTCAAAAATTTGTTGTTATGATCTTGTCTAAATTTCTTTTGAATAAATAGGTCTAGACTTCGTAGCACACCACTTTTTAATTAAGGCAGATGCGGTTAAGGCTGATAGAGTGTATTGTTAACTCGCACTTATTATTGAGAATCATCTGAAAACATTTCTTCACGAAGCATTTATAGACTTAAATAATCTCTTAAGCGATACTTTGATAGCATCGTCTCCTGTCTTGGGCAAATTGAGTAATTACCGGCCGAGATTACCGAGTAATTTAAGGGGCGGAAGATATCGATCACCTTGTTAGCATCACCAGACTGTTGACGTCCACCGATTTGTTTAAACCTAAGATTCTCAGAATATGTTAGCATTTTCATAAAATTGTAACCTTGTAATTCGACTCCGACAACGGTATGACTTCTTATAAAGCTATTATTTTAGTGGCAATTATAAATATTGTTATAGAAAATTTAATCTAACCCCTAAAATATTTCAGACACAAATTTTTATGACATTAATAAAGAAATAATGTAAGTTCGACATTTAGGCGTCACAAAAATGTCATTATTTTCAAAAACTTGATAAAATGTCATGTACATATGTTACGTACGTTTTGTTCAATTAATCAAAAAATATGAATTACATTAATATAGTATTTTGATTTATTGTCTCTTATATTACACTTCTATACCTACTTATTTTCTTAGTATTTTCTTAATATTATTGAACTTGTACATATTTTACTACAAAAATGTTTTCTATTTGTTGCCTATTACTCTTTCGCCGTCATTGTGTGTATACGTATATACTTATATGTATCAGTTATGTCGAATAAAAAACTACGAAATTATTTGAAGTTGTATTTAAAATTATGATACGACCTTTACCCTACAAATACCCTACCATACAAATAAACAATCATAACATATCTCTTTACAGAAATGAGAGTATTTTTCCCTCATATATTTCTTATTTCAATATATCAGATTTTCCAACGGACATATTTCACGATCCTTGTCATTATCGCCGGCAATAGTAGGTTAAGTGTATGCAAATTTTTCTGAAATTTACTACTGCCATACATTATATTTGGATATCGAAGACGTCGAAGAACTAACGGAAATTAAGATATACTAATATGAATATACATAGTTGTAGATAGAGTAAGATTGACAATTAGAGACAGAGAAATCGGCAGACAGATTGAGATATATGCGGTTCACCATTCGATTCCAGAATCTGCGACTTGAAAAGTTGAATCCTAAATCACACGCACATTACTGATTTTCTAAAAAAAGAATTTTCTAACTTTTTATATAAATATAATGGGTTTTGAGCTACTGTATGTGGGCGTACGAAGTAAATAAATATTGGTAGCTTTACGCAAGATGACTCAAATAAACATGTCATTGAAAAAAAAATAAGTTTGGAGATTTATGTCGAGCCCCGTTAAGTATATTTATCGTTTCTTTAACTATAGCTTCGTGATATTTTCATTTCGGTATGTCGTTTATGTCAATTCCATTTTTCTTTATTAAAAATACGTGGTGATTTGAAATCGGATTCGGAATACTACTACTATCGTATGTTGGATTTCGTTTAGAATGTTTGTAGAGAGCTGACGGGCTGTTGCTACTTACGATCTTCGTTTCTTAACATGCTACTCTCTTTAACTAGAATGAGGTTCCTATGTTTTGGACGTTTGAATTATTTAAAATTTCTTGCATTACAAGCTGGCTATTAGTCTTTATTTTTGCCTAGTACGCTAAACCTGTTTGCCATATTTCTCGAAAGCCACCTGGTTTCTGTTACGTTCCTGGTGATTCGTCTAGACATGCTAGACATCTTGACGATGTTGTGCTGTTTGATGAACCCTTAATCTGTTGGGTCATTGTACTGTTTTGTCCGTAATATTGCATGCACACTTCGCTGAATACATAAAGGAATTACAAAGTCGTTAGTTTGAAATGTTTAACTTTTTTCTCCTTTTTATTCAGTAACTTTCAACCCTATTTTTCGGTAGTTCAACTGTTTTTCTTTATTCTTTTTAATTTTTTTAAAATTATGTATTCTTTATTGTTTGCGTATAGTAAGGTTACAAAGAGTGGCGTTTCTGCCTGATGGCATTCTCTACCAGTCAACCCATTTTAACTCTGAAGGTTAAGGATTTATTTTTCAATCTTTCAATAGATCTATTGGTACAAACTCGCTGTTTCGTGTTTAGTTAATGTTTTCATATTTTTCCTGCTGGTGGTCGGCTTTCAAATTAAAGTGTTTATAGACTGTGCTGTGTGTGGCTATTCTACCTTATTTTTTTTGTTTTAATGGTAGCATTAAAACGTATAATTGTAAAGCTTTATTCATGTAATTCTCATACAACGTATCTCATGCACCTAATGTTTCAGAATCTTCCTCTAGCTGCTCTGAAGTATGGAATATATCTAAGGTCTTTAAGAACTACACAATTGCAAATGTTATGTAACAAAACGCAGTAGTGATTCGAATCAAGTCGATATAAATGTATATACCACGGATGCTGTGGTTAACCGCATCAGTAGAAAAACTTATTCTGAACCTTAGAACAAGTGGATGGTGTAAAGAAAAGAAAAGTTGTATAATATTAGATACACTGACGATTGGGCTGAGAAGATAATGACAAGATGGTTAAAATTTCTTTGTCTAAAAATATATAACTATAGATTAAGATAATTTCTCTTAGGTGTTAGGAGTGTATCGAGAAAAACTAATAATTATCTTGGACAAATAAATTTATCCAATACCTTTTTGGTTAAAACAACTTTAGGTCTTTCTAAGTTCTTTTTCTTTTCTCAAGGAGCTATCAGTAGTTTTCGTAAATAGACGGACGATATTATTGAAATTAGAGTTCATTACTTTCAATAAACTTATTGGAATTGTGATATGCCTTCGAATAAGCTATTGTTTTAGAGAAATCTGGTACGATTAACAATATTCATTTGACGTCTCAGTAAATAGGACGTAGGTCCTCCTCCTACTAGGTGGATTGGGCAGGCGTAGGATTAGGAAGAGCGGCGTGGTCTACTGGTGTCTTGTGTCCAGCAGTGGACCATTAAAGACTGATGGTTGAATACATGGATTTACTAATATTTGTATGGCGCAAGTAACCCTAACGCCAAGAGTGCATTGTCTTTTTCTAATAAAATAATAGACTACCAAGTGGTGAATTCAAATGCAATACAGAATGATCTTCTACGGAATTTTAATTCGTAATTAAATGTAAATAGACATTGTTCCTACATGGTTATATGCGGAAAGGCCAAAGAACAGTGTTGCACTCGTATGTGAAGTGGTTGTGCATTGTTAGACGAGGATAGAATACGTAATGTTAATAGTGAAACATCGAGCCAATTATAATTTGAACGTTTGAAAATTTTAATTCGTCACTGATAAATTAATTATCGAATATTACACATCAGAAACGACATCGCCCATGGCGTACCAGTTCTGGAAATTTGGATGCAATTGTCATTTGTTTTTCAAAAGCCATTTAAATAATTATTGTTATTATTTATCGATGTGTATGTGAAATTCGGTGTATTTTATTATTGTACCTCTATTTACCACGCTAACGCCACGTCAGCGTACGTGCTTCCAACGTACGGTGACGTTTTATAGTGTCGAATTGCCTGTATTTCTTATAATCGCTTCATAATGCCACACTCTGATCCAGTTGTGTCAACTGTTATTTGCATATCAACGATAATATGCGTATGTATTAACCTATTGTAGAATGAAATTTAATTTCCATAACGTTACAAGGGATATTGCTTCATTAAATTCAGTCGTGTCAGGTAATTTCGGATCTTTCTTAATGCATCCTCGGTTACATAACACGTAGTGGCTAGACGGTCTGCATATATTTTCTTTTTATCTTCGCCTGGCCGTTGAAAGTTTTCTCCGGGACTCGTGCGTACTCTTTGTGATGTGTTGATAAAAACCCCGTCGCAGTACGAGTGCCTGTAGTGTATGTACGGATTGAGGGCGCGAACACAAGATTGAGCGCGCGTACGTTAAGTGCTGCATTGTTATTCAAGTTTCGACAACGCACCGAGGTGGCACCGTCTGTCGCTGCCGTGGCAATTGCCATCATTGTATCGGCGTGAATATTTCATATGTCCATATTCTTTTAACTTTTTCATAGAACTATATTCTTATAATCTTTTACACTTTTATGATGTCCGATGATATCTAGCAAAAACTTTATGTGATATTCACATGATGAAGATAAAGATGATGCTGTTGCTGCTGATGATGGTGATGATGGTGATGATGGTGATGATGATGATGATGATGATGATAAAGCGACAACGACGGCATTCTAACAATACAAAATAGTCACCCCACATCCATGATACGATTAACAGAAATGATGAAAAGTGGGTGTAATAAATTGCTCTGACTACTCGGGGAAATACAGGCGTCATCTTATTGTACAATACATCAATAATAATGTTTAGATTTTCAACGTTACCGTAATGATAATCACAGTAATAACCAAACACAACACTGTATTTCCAAGCTACGTAAAATAGTCTCAGCGATCTAGAAATGTTACAAGCCTCGAATATGGTTCATTTTTTATAGATCTTACAGCCATAAAATATAATATCGGACAATGAACTCGAAAGACCTCCTCGTAGGACTTGATTAAACACCAGCTCCACTTACAGATGAATGTGCGTCATTTCCATATATATCTTCATATAAATGTAGCAAATTAATTTTACAATATGCATAAATTACACGAAGCCAATCTGGCACTTATATATGCTCAAGGCGGCTTTGCTAATAGCCAAATCGAAAAGGTATCGACTGTGTTCGCTATCGAAATACGATAGAGTTAATTAAACATCCACTCAAAGTATCTGGGTATGCGTTCGGAACGGCGTGGAATCGGTAATAATGCGGACGCTTAAGGCAATCGTCACGGTGCAATTATCGCATTCTTGCCTTTCTTGTCTTTCGAACGCGGCGTGAATGATACGTGACTTGTCTTTCGAACGCGGCGTGAATGATACGTGACGTCATTTCTTTAAGTTGACTTTGAGTTTTAGGTTAAGGCTGTTCTCGGATTCATTAGCAAATTGCACGTGAACTTAAACGGTCCGGAAGCTAGAATTCTCTTGAAGTATTTTGTAAATGTTCTCTAATGATATGAAAAAATTACACAGCGTTTATATATAAGTCATTAACTTCTGTTTTATGGGAATTACGTTTATAAAAGTAAAAACGTTAAGTTCGGTATGTACTTATGGATATGTAGTGTTACATATCACTGGCA
>DWEI01005924.1:0-10456 GCA_018245875.1 Mysoria ambigua | reverse complement strand
AGATGCTTATCTAGATATATATTAGCTACTCTTCTGTAATCTAAGAACATATCACCTACTACTCACTCGATTAAATATGAGATTAAATATGAGATTAAAGATGAGGTTATCGCTATGTACGATTGATGTAAGCAGACTAAAAATATTAAAAAATAAACTGAGCCTTTAAGGTTCCTACGTATTAGGGTTGCAACTGACAGTCAATATTAAGTATTGCATGAGTCTTGCATTATCGTTGTTGTAAGATGCTTATCTAGATATATATTAGCTACTCTTCTGTAATCTAAGAACATATCACCTACTACTCACTCGATTAAATAACCATCTCATCATCATCAGTAGGTTCGTCTAGTGCAGAACATCGGCGCCCCCTGGGAGGTTTTTGACCTAATCCCTACGTTTGGCATGCGGGCTAGAGATATTAGATCACGGATTCTCACAGAAGTAACTACTTTTTCCCAATGTAATGTTATTCCGGAATGTTCTCTGAGGTGCATGAGTTCCACTAACGAGCACTTTGCTAGCGTGACATACCAGGCTTTACCTTTTTTGTTTCAACAGTAGCTCTGTATTCAAGAATGAAACATTAGAGCTCATACCTAATTTCGTAACTTCACGTCTCTTATACCCGAAAAGGTAGGCAGAGGAATGTATGACACTCCCACGGTTAACCAGCTACGTTTACGTCCCACTATGGAATAGGTGGTGAGCCCATTGCCACGCATCGAGTAAAATATCACAAATAATATATAAAACCGGAATCAATGTAAATGGATTCAGAAGAAACACATGTAAAAGTGTGCATGACTTCAAATTTGAACGATCAAAAGAAATTGATCAAAAACCGGTCCATAGTCGGTTTCGACACACGAATTACCATTCCGACATTGTGTCGGAATTAGTTATTGAACTGCGTGTCTAACGCCGGCTTTGACGAAGTGCCGGATGGAAAACAATAGGGCAATAGATATCGGGGAGCAAATTTTGCCTCAACCAAAATTTTTTGGTGGCTCAATGTTTGTAAAATCCATTTTGTCATTCGCTTTGAAGGTGCGAAAGTAAACGAAATTTAGATTCCTGTACACACCTTTGAAGTATGTACAGTGTAATGTGATAACAAATTGTAGGATGAAGATCTTCGTGTGCAGGTCAAATAATTAAAGGAATTTAAGCTATGACGTGACAATGAGGCAGATATATTTTTGGATACATTTCCTTATCACGGGGAAAGCATCAAGTACAAACATTTTATTAACATAATTAACAAATTTTTATTTTGATGCGTATCTCCCTTTTACACTGCGTTTTAAAATTAAAATCTAATCTCCTTCGAGAGGCTTACAAATCTTAGAGATCTTCATCATTTGCTGTAAGACGAGTGAGTTCTGCCAATTAAAACAGCGTTAGTAAAGAGGTACGGCAGAATATGGCTTTCACCTTTTCATTCTATGAGAAGACACATATCAAATAGCGTTACTATAAAACTGTTGATGATGATGATAATAATTTTAGTTTAAACGGTCGCATGATATACATTTAGCAGAGATTAAATTTGCATCATTACTCAGACAATATCCCGAATTGGTTATTCTGATAATACAAGAAAGCGACAAACGATATCTGTGTTTGAAAACATAAAAAGAACTTCAATATTCACTTTCTCCAAATATTCATTGAATGGCGTAACAGATGTTACAACGACGTTAGACCTACGAACAGTCCTTTATTTTATATCACACATACAATAAAATCTCAAATATTCAGTAATAGATTTTCTTTATAAGAGTCAAAAAATATTTTCAAAAAAATGGGAATATTCGAACACGGGGTTTGATTTGTCATAATATTTATTTACGATGGTAACAGCAGTTAAAATAGACGGTTCGTCGTCATCCGGTCTCATGTTAGTACACGCTGCTATAAAACTGTAAACAAATACAGAGAAAATTTCGAACTGGCTATTGAGGGTAAAGGGAAATACTACTATTGACAAACGATATACGATGTACGAACTATACCAATATTTGACTTTTCTGCTGACGATCTTTTAGCGAGGCCTGTAGACCTTAATGGTTTCTTTTTTCATGCGACCATTTCGTTTCATGCAAATTGTACTTCACTTTTCGTTTCTTTTAGAATAAAAAAAAAATACGTTCAAGTTTAAATTGTACATCTAATATAAAAATTATTCTAACTGTGAAATTCAGTATTTACTCTACTGGGTATCTGGAGATATTTTAAAAGGCAATAGAAAATCTTTACAGTGTTTTGTAAATAACGCTCCATTGGATCGCACCATGAAGCCCAATAATTTATTAGATTTAATTAATTTTCCTTTTTGAAGCGAAATCTATTTCAGGATACAACACTTAATGAGATCTTGTCACAAACACCTATCTTGGGCAACAAAAACGGTTTCCAATCAAAATATTAAAAGTTTTATTTGATACAGATAAATTCTGAGGAATTTTTATTTAAATTAATATGAATGAACCTAAGCTAAATATAAACGTAAACGCTCAAAGTTGGTTTAAAATCAAACATTAAATTTTACAGCTAAGACGATAATCTTTTGTTTTTTTTTTATTTTTTTACGTTAAGAAATACATTTACGCATTCCATCGAACCCGGGAGAACTCAATGATTATGTAGGTATCCTGGGCAGATCCAGACTGCTTACTAAAACCTGAAGGTGTGCCACTCGGGCAGTATGGGTGAGCCACGAGGACAGTACGGTCGCACGTTATTCGCGACCCACCCTGCCGCAGCCTTCGGAAAGACTCTCTCCCGGATGCACATGGCTTATTAAGGTAATTTAGACAGGAACAGTTGACTCTATTGCCATACACTGGGCAAAAGTCCCGACTCCCAACCACTGTTTAAAAATGTAAAACATTAAAATTAAATCGTACCGCTACTTGAGACTTCAACCTATCGATCAGACCTGTCGATAGGCAGTCGACCAAAGAGGCAAGCAATAAGGTCACCTAGTATACCATATTAGGACATAAAAGTAAGAGGTAAAACGTGGCAGTATACTTGCTACACATCTCAGCCTACCTCTTCGGGCATTACAGGTGTGGTGTTACGTGTGTAATTTACTATCGTGCGTGTTAAATTTGTGGCTCTGAAATTACATATTTACTGATCGCAGCGGTAGATATAAAATGTCGAAATTCGGACAGATAAAACCATTCAATTTGCATTTTGTTCCAATACCGCATAACTGTGTTTGTTCTGTTGTATTGATGGCCCTCAGTGCTTTGCCACGATAGCGAGCAGTAAAATAATTTTCACAGTGACTACCGACCTTGCAAAAATAGTTGCTATAAAATATTATTCATGGACATTTCATTTTTTTATGTCAACACTCAAATACCGGCTAATGTGTGTTCTGTTTTAATCTTAAAATTACTAAGTAAGTACATTATTGTAAGTACTTTCCTTGTCGCTGTAACCTTTTCGGTCAAAAGTAATCATAAGATAGCTGCTAAAGTGTCCTCATACAATAGAACTCTATATCACGTACATTTTCAATGTATTCTACATACTTCATTGATTATCTTTGAATGATTTCTATTAAATGCGTTCATCCTTGAATGTTTTTAATATATCCTTTTTATTTATTAAATATTTCGGGTATTGTAATCAAATGTTGGTGAAAGCAAAATCCTGATTTAAATTTTAATTCAACAAACATAACTTACAATGATAATATCTGCTGTACTATACTAAACTTTATTAGGAACGACTTAACAAAGCAGAAATAAATGATTGAACTATTCATATGTGGCTGAAATGAATGATAAGGAGGGATGTTAAAATCGATACAGAACCAGGGTTAAGATAGGAAAAAACATGTTAAGCATAGTCTCATAATAAAACACACATTGTAGGACCTGATTTTCCCATAAAGTGTAGGCAGAGAAGTGTAAAAATCATCTTTTCGTTAATTCCACATTTTTTCTACGGAATAGTGTAGCTTAGCCTATTACTACATACTGGACACAAATCCAAACATCGAGCTAAGTTTGATAAATCCAATAATTCTACGCTCGACCTGGCTATCGAACCCAGGAACTCTTGCTAGGCCAACTAGACACCACAGTTTCTAGACCAACAAGTTAATCGTGTACATATAAAATATAATCATAATAGAACACAATATAATTTCATGTATCGTGATGTATTGTGTTATATGAACACATCTAAGTGGATATATATTTAACTGCGTAAATTAATTAAAATTCTGGAGCGGCTCCAATGCCGCGAATGTTCCACAGCGGTTCCGGATTTGCAAACTGTATGGTATGCATTATAACTTCGGGTTTACGTCGGTCATATAATTCAAATGTTTTGCTGTGTGCTGTTCCGTATCTAAAGTTCGTGAATTTAGATTAGAGAGATCGACCTGTGTATACACTGTGAACACGATAAATTTTAATATGTTTCTAACGTCGGTTTTGTCATTACCATCATCATTTTTACTGTTCGCGCTGCCATGATAAATGATTTCTTCATGAGGGTTAACTTAAGTCGTACAATCGAGTTTCAGAAAAACGAAATAGGACAGTTGCAAAGTAGTTTCTGATGATCGGAATGTATTTCTTTAAATTCTTCACTTCTTTCTTTAAGGTCATTGCTACCATGATATTTACCATCACCAGCAAAACGAATGGGTATTAATCATATGAGCTCAATGGTTTTATGAATTTAAGAATGGTTGATATATATTTGAATACATCACCATTGAGATGAAAGCCTGTTATTTAAATCACTAAACCATCTCATATCCTTAAATTGATAACCAACAACAAAAACTTCACCATTTTGCACATTACAACATATTATTTGATGATATTCCGATTTAGCTGTCGAGCCGCAAAATAGATTAGTGTTGCAAATTAGTTTCATCGCAGCTAATTGGAGATCACTAATTTTCCAATTTCACTTATTAATTATTAATGTTAAATTGGTGTCATATTGTTGTGATCGGTAATATCTATTTCTCTGTGTATATATGATTGGCTGCTGTTGTCTACTTGCTTATTCTGTGGGAGTTTTAGAATATTGATTACAAATTAAGTAGTATCAATGTGTCTGTGTCACATAATAAGAAACAGCGTCCATTACTCCAAAGTATCATCCACGGGAAGATCCCATTAGAAAACCCGGCAGAAGACGTACCTCTCGGCTCTAAAATCTGCGTACCTGATTCACCGTGTGTATTAAATCACTGTTTCGTTTCAATCATCTGTTTCAATTTTCGTTCTTTCCTTATTTTGTACAGCAATTTTTGCACGCCTTTAATGAACAGCCCCGGGTACTTCGCAACCATTTCAATTTAATATTATATTCACCGTTCACAACCAATTTACATATTCATGTGCCGTTAATAACGTGTGTATGAGAATAATAAAAAAAATCAAAGAAAATGTGCCATTTACCCTAAACTACCATGTCCTGGCTTGGTAATAAGGACGACAAAATACAGATTACTACTCCCGATAACGCACAATTGAGAAATTCGTGAAATTCCACGGACCGCTGACTGAATCGAAGCTGAATCGCCTAAAATGCGAAAATAGTCCATATATGTACATACATTTGCATCTGAACTCGAATTGATTGGGGTAGCATAGTCGTAATACTCATATCGGACAGTTGGCTGTTGACTGCCAGTTAATATGGAGTGACCTTCTACTTTCAAACTCATGTCGTTATTGGGAACAGACCCTATAGTTTCATTTAATGTGAGCAACAACACAATCCCCGAAGAGGTATGCAGAGGGTACACTTGTGAATATATAGTTAATTTTTTATTTGAAGTAAGTGACGAGACATTATGTTTCAGGTGTTTATTCAATCTTTCAGTCATTCATCTGTGTAACATAGGTGCCATCTTAGAATGCGATTGGTTGAGACCATAATATGTTATCTTGATAACGTGCGGGTGGTCAGGCTTCGCATGATTTAGAGAACGTTATGCAGAACGATACAATATGAAAGGACTCCCCACAAACTTCATTTTCACCGCCGGTGCAAGTGACATTTAATTTTGCTTCTAATTTAAGAGGTGTGCACTAAGATTGCAAACCTTAATAATTATATTAGGTACTTCACTGTTTCTCATGACTGAAATAATTATAATAATGTAATTCAAGTGCTATATTCAAGCCTCTTGTTAATTCTAGATGGAACTAATCCTCTAAATATTCATGGGATAAATCGTCTGGAGCATGCGCGAACGATACATATTATTATCGTCTTATTGTTGTACGGTTTTATCATTGTGGATGGCAACCCGTATTTGGTCAATGTTTGCCACTAATTAGCCAGTCTGCTGATTAATAATTGCTTGTGTCCGATGGTGGAACGTGTAATGACTTGATACATCTACATACCGATAAAGTTAGATGTCTGTTTAGATAACTCACATCATTGAATCAACGGTAAAAGTCACACCATATATGGAATAGGTGGAATACTTAGGAATAGTCAGACCACCTATGGAATAGGTGGTGTGACCATTGCCATACACAGGGCTCGTATCCAGATTCCGAGCCACTACTAGACAATTTATGTTAGAAATAACCAACAACGCCCAACCGGGTATTCAACCCAGGACCACGCGATCGGCAACCTCTTGCAACCAACACCTTGTGTATGCAAAGATATTAAAATGACTGCATATTTTTATTTCTACTATGGTTACAAGAATACCGGCGCTCAGGATACTGTCCACAATTACTCGAGGTAATATCCACTTGTGTTCAATCCTAAATAATAATAATATCTTGGGACAACACACACTGCTCTTGGAACACAATTCGAGCCGAACCTGTGCTGTGTTAGCTGAATTGATTAACATACATATATACATAGTTATGTACATATATACTTAAGTACATAGACAATCATAACTGAACACCGAACAAATATTGATGCTTGCCATAATGTAATCTAAATTGAACCCATAACCTGACACTCTAACCTCACTGACTCGGCATTCGGGTTCACTGTACTTGACCTAAGTGCTTTTTTAAATACAAACTAACTTTTAGACTTCATTAGTTCACGATTTCATGATTCGGATCTCAGAGCCGTCTGCTTACCCCGACAGGAAGCTGCTTTGATAATATAATAATAAAACGATTTTAGTTTAGTCATTCAATCCTATATTTAACAACTAAAATACATTAAGTACTTTATTAAAAGTTCTTAATCGTTTGTTTTACTTTTAGTTGTATAAAAACGTAACGTAAATTCACGCCTGTAATCCCCGGAGAGGTAAGCAGAGGAATGCAGGATCCTCCCACATTTCACCGGTTTTGTTTACGTCCCACTATGAAATAGGTGATGAGCCTATGCATCGGGCACATATCCAGACTCCGAACTACTACTAGAAAATCTAAATCAAAAAATTTTGTAGTGTTCGACCCTGCAATCGAACCCGGGACCTCCCGATCGGCAGTCGCACTTGCAACCAACACGACCAACGATACAGTCAATTAGTCAGCAGTATTTTAGTCATGTTTTTATTATATTTTTTGTCGGTTTCTTATTAACATAAAAGTTGAAAAATGGGAATGGGAATCCTCGACTTACCACTTCGGCGATTAAAGGCGTGAAGTTACGTTACGGACTTAGTCCACACTATTAGATAGAAATATTAAACATCACCTAGATAAATGTTGATGCGCAGCTGAGCTACTTCATTGTAGTCGTGCCCTAGTAATAAAAGGTAATTGATGGATATTATTACCTTTGTGTCTCTCCGCTGATGATAAACTACGGATTGGCATGATGACTCGTCGCTTAAAATATTCCGTTGTCTTAGCAAATCATGATTGCAACGTACCTCATGGGACTTAACATTTGCTTTTTGTTCTTCAGGATACAAGTGCTTATTTTTCATTAGGATTTCAATTTCAAGGAATAATACAATCATCTTATTCGAATCATAACATTCGCCTTTCATCTCAATTTAATATTGAATTAATCTAATAAAATAATGATGCAATTATTTTGAATAGTCCTGTGGGAACGAAAAATACGGGCATCCGTTTTGGAGTTGTTGAAAGCTCGGAAATAAAAGATCAGTTTACTTAGATTTTGGAGATGAAAACGTCTACAAAATTGACACACCGTGAAATTTAAAACGGAAGTTATACATATGAAATAGTTTTATTTTAAGATCAAACTAAAATCTGTTCAACAATTATCCATAGTCTTATGGTACGAAGAATTTCTTAAGGCGTAAATATGTTTTACTAGCATTTTCTGGTTCTAAGGTGGAGATCGAGTTTCAGTGAATGCAATGTTAGATGCACTTCAGCCAGGGTGCCGCAGTCTGATAAAGCCTGTGTACCAGCTATGGACAGACTGATCATCACAATTATGATAATCAATTTATATCACAAAGATTCGTTCTTATAACATTGTGCCTTTACAAAGCAATTAACTCTAATAGTATCGTTTCTTTATAACCGTACACGTGGAACAGTATTCAAATAAGGGTACATTCAAACGGTAAAAAACCAGCGCTTAAACACAAAGTGGTTCATTTTATGACTACTTCAGTTTCTGTACTCGTTAATTGCCTTAATTTATTACAGGCATAAAGCCTTAGAAAGCCGTTTGTCTTGTTTTTATTGCTTCTACATTTTTTACCACCGACTAAATTTATTTCAACACCTGAGCTCTGTAGCTGCGCTATACGGGCAGCAACGCGCAGCAGCTCTGTATATGGGATACACTAATTTATTTTAAAATAAATACATGTACACCTTCCAATCGATACGATTACATAAAATATAGAACCAGAGCTCTACAACCGTAAGATCAGTGGCCTTGATTTATTTAACCTTTATTGTACAACAAAAAACTAGGTAGATTATACAAAAGACGGCCTTATTGCCCCATCGGCTTCTACACGAGTATACTCGATGTATTAACCTTATAATATCTATTTAAGTATTTCTATTGTTATAATTACTGAATTATATATTAACTGATGATTGTCTTTTTTTAACAGTGCACCGTAGCTTTCATCACTTTTGTGTTTATTTGTACGATTGATTGTAGAGTCTATATCGATGCGAAAAAATATTTAATTACTAAGCACTCCCCAAATAAACAACCTGTTTATACTAATAAATTACTTATATTTATTTATTTAACTATATACCATCTGAAACTGCGTATAATTTTTCGAAACAACGTGACATTCTAATCTTGTTACGAGGCATAAATCTTACATGACTCAAGTTGGCAAATAATTTAATAAGTGTTAATGATGCTATGTCTCAAATACTGGTTTTATTATTGCGATTCTATTATTGCGTATACTCGACCAATGAGACAATGCCTTGTATGTTATATATTATACAAATACAATATATAACATACAAAAACATAGAATATAATTATGCAACACACAAATCCACATGTCAATACGCTATGTACCAGCGTTTATTGAAACACGTTACAAATTTTAGACACGCGCTGAAAAACTGTCACCAACAAAGTGTAAGTCTAATGGCGGAGAGCTAAAATGCGCAGATGAGGACACGTTTCATAGAGAGAGGGTAAATATAATGTCAAAGACTCAAGGGCGATATCTCAGAATGATATCTCGATTTTGAGGAATAGATAGGATTTTGCAGGATTTTTATCTACCAAGGCTTCCATGTGGTTTCAACATATGAATCTATCTATAATCTATCTATAATATATCTATAATCTATCTATAATCTATCTATAATCTATTTTTATATAATAATCTATCTATATATAATAATCTATCTATATATAATAATCTATCTATATATAAGATTCGATTTTTACTTGGAAACGGACCGACTACCTACATAACATTTTAATAGACTCAGACGAAATTTTACATAGTATTTTTAAAATATCACCAATAAATACTACGAAATTTATTTTCCAGTACGTGGATATCAGGTGTTACTTTCATTAATGCAATATCATTGCTTTTTATTGCTTTTTATCATTATTTTATATATATGCTTTTTATTATACAAAAAATGCACTGACAGTATAATAAATGTATTGCGTTATCATTAACGCCTGTATTGAAATAAAGGCTATGAGTTAATTCCGATTTGATTCTGGACTCGCTACGTGTACACAGCTTACATCTGAAATATAAGTACCTATTATACTGTTCGTACATTATCGTTTACATATTACCTGCAAAATTCGCCATAACTCCATTTCATTTCAGATCTATTCCAAATATATATTTTTGATTTTTGCTGATCACGATGAAAAGAGCCATCGAGAAACGGTGTCCAGCGATTCTCAACCCTCACGCCCGCCACATGGTCATGGGCAGAAAATCCTCAAGCGAGGCTTGCGGCTAGCAATGGACTTAACCAGGCCGATGATGATGATAATCACAGTGAAGTCGAAACATATGAAGTACGTC
>DWEI01005923.1:0-10456 GCA_018245875.1 Mysoria ambigua | reverse complement strand
GTTCCAATAGTTTCCAACTTTGTTAATTTTGCATGAAATCTTCGATTATGGTATTTGCACAAAACGAAATGAACTTTCCGTGAATGTCTAAAGTTTCTTTATCAAAACTTGGTGCATTTACAGTATTAATGCGTGTGCTATGAGTACTTGTTGAGATTAGATTTTATTTATAAAGTTAATGATATCACGTGTCGGATATTGCGGCGTTGCCATGATAATTGGTCAAAGCGGAAATTAATGTACAAGTTGAAGATGGAAAATGTCTTGAAGAATTTAACAAATGTGCCCTGTGAATGTACGACACTCCATTTGTCTGCCACGTCGCGGAATATAAACGGGAAGATAAAAAAAGGTTAATCGTAAAACGTGAGGCTAAATTTTTATTTGGCAATGTGTTCATTTTTATCATTCAACATAAAATGCGAGTTTGTTTAAGGTAACTTATATGTATGTAGGTAGGTAAAAGAATCATTTAGGCGTGGCTTCGAATCAATTTTTTGCTTTAACTCATTCATCACAAAAGGACGCGGGCTCCTGATTAAGGCCAATTTAAAGCCATTTGCTTAACTCACAATGAATCGAGTAAGTACTTTGATTTCTCTGAACAATCTGATAAATCTTCGCTCTGGTCCCGTTTCGGTGGCGCTGTCGCGTTAAGTACCTATTGTAATTAAACAGCGCCATAAACGGTACGCAGGGGACTGTTAACTAGTTTGCATTCCATTTGTTGAGTTCGTGCGGTACACTGGTAATATTGGAATTCTGCAGAAAAATATTCAGAGACAATTCACTCTGTCGTGAAATTGCAATCTAAAGATATGGTAATGGTAATCGTTGGCGGTGAGTTGCTTACGATAGCTATTCCAGACTTTTTTATAGGAGAACGGCAAAAATTTCATGACTTACATTGTTAATAGTTTGATACATAGACAACATTAAAAACATACATAGGTCTAAAATGTTACGTCGATGAAATACTTCTTCATATTTTTTTTGTCAAGCTTCAACGCTGTTGATCGGTTCTAGTCATTTCAATTTACTCTCAGAAACATTTCTGATGTCATCTTCGTAAATCCAATTACTGGAAGCATCGTTTACTTCATTGGTCCGGTGTTGTCTTCACGGTAGAATTTTTCGTCGAGTGTAATCAAAATTGAGTTAAGATTAATTGCCTCTGGAACACAACGCTAATGACCAATTTGGTTCCGATGTTACGTATCATCAATCATCGTTTTAATTCGGAACGGACCAATCCTAAATTTGACGACCAGACGAACTTTAACATGCGGAATACGCACAACGGCACTCTTGAATTTATTTGTTGGTGTCTCGTGGGACGTTTTTCACAGTGCACATAAGTTATGGTCATAAACATACATCATAAGCTTCATCTTCACATTTTACAGCGCTCCGTAATGTTCTTTGAGCCTTGTGAAATCTGTCAGCCACGTCTTGGCCCGTTTACCCTTCTCATTTTGAGATTAGACCTGTGTTCACCAGTGGTACAATCAAGAGCTGATGATCTGAACTAAACTGTTTAACCAGAAGGTGCTGTATTGATTTTATTCGTATGTGTGTCGGTTTAATTTGTGTATGGTTATCGGGACTGCACGCCTTGTCTCGAATCTACGCGAGATCCTTCTTATTAGGCTGTCGCGGATTGCAGTTCGAGAGCGCACATGAGTTAAATAGTTCAATTCAATTTGTTAATTGCTTTTTTTAATTAAGTACACACAATAATTGCGATATTGGGTTCAATTTGATATTTTTATATGCTTTACGTATACATGTATGCATCATTTAGCAACTCATAATTTATATCGGTCAACTATCCCAAGCGTATCTGGAAATATATCTTAAGATAGATTGCAACAGCAGGTGGACATGTCATTTGCAACATTGTAGCGACAGCGTCTGTCCCGCGGCGCGCGCTCCTCGCCCCCGTGTTTAACGCGTACATTTAATGGATACTTGTTGATAGATTTGCCTCCCCCTATATGGGATATAACAAAACAACAACAACAGGGAAATGTTTTATTAATGTTATTGTTCTTCCATATGGAACGAGGACACTTTTAAACAAGAATTATACCAGTGGGGTGAGAATGATTACTAATTATTGCATTCTTTCAGTATCCATTACAGAATTATGATATTTTCCCCAGTTCGTTTATTGCTTAGTATATTTTTGGGTAGTTTATTTTGTTCTTATGCGATAAATCTTATAGGCTTTATGTACAACATCAATAAAAAAATTGCATTAATTTAAACGAGATTGTACCGCAGGGAACAATTTGCATGTAAATTTATATAGCCGATTTCAATTGAGTGAGATCACCAGATTCCGGTCATCACCTAACAATTGTCGCACTCGTTACTTATTTGAAGTGCCCAATTGAGATTGTCTCTGCAATGATGACGGATGCAGCCACCCCGCCGATCGTGCAATTGGCTTCCGGCTATCTTCCAATTGGGCCCCTCGACGCGATGCGGGCAGGCCAATATGATCCCAAGCACTTCTGAGATTACACTCAATGGATGTGAACGTCCGGTGGGTGGCACGTGAGAGAGTTTGACGAGCGAATACCGCTTGAGTTGGTCCCGATGCGAATGATCAAGACGTTTCCAATATACTTTTAGGGTAAACTTTGTCTTGAATTTTTCCTCACGATGTTTTCCTTCACCGTAATAGCAAGTGATATTTAAATTTAAAACGCACATTTTAAAAGGTGCGCCCCTGGGATTTGAACCCGGTCTCCCAAGAGTGAGAGGTCGACTTTCAAACCACTAGGCTATCACTGCTGCACGTATCTATATATTTCAATCAAATAACATTCGATAAATGTTTTAGTACGTGTACGGAATTGTCGAATACAAATTGATTTATGCACCGGCTGCGACGGCCATGGTGGTACTTACGGGCTATTATGATGATTTATGGCGCAACGCAAAAGTGGCATTTTTGAGTCGATGGTCGGATGAATCAGCAGCAAATCAGTGAGTGTCCACGAATTTGCCACCGCGCTTCGTGTTCGACGGGATCGTTGGAGACTTTCCCGGGGGACATCAATCAGAGGTGTCGAGTGTGCCTCGAGGGATATTTAAGTGTCATTACTTGACTGCTGCATGGACTGTGGTGGTTAATTTAAAAATCATGATACATGGACATATATTTTATACATGAAATTCATATTTAAATTTAACATGAGCGTGTCACAAATTGTACGAATATATTCGTGGATGTTTAAATCTAAACGTATGGACGGCGTTACAATGGTCAATGTACAAGATTTAGATATAGAAGAATAGATATAGAATTTAAGAGCCATGTTTCAATACGATTTCGCTTATAAATTTAAACTCTTTTAGAGATTATAATTTTTTTTTGGCGAGGTTTGCTGATGGACCCATCACCGCTCAGTCTACAGGAACGGCGTCAACGATTGCGTATCGAAATTTGACGCATTCTCAATTATATCTTTCATCTGAATATCGGCTACAACAACTCATTTATGATCGGCGATATAAAAGGAAACCTACATCAGGCCTGTAACTTCCGAAGAGGTAGGCGGGGGACTGCAGTATGCTCCCACGTGTCACCGGTTACGTTTACGTCCCACTATAGGATAGGTGGTGAGCCTATTGCCATGCATCGGGCACATATCCAGACTCCGAACCAGTATTAGAAACGTAAATTAGACCAATCTGATTGTGCCCGAGTCGCGACCGGTCGTGCTCGGCAAGCCAACACGACCGTCAAGACAGTCAAAAAATAGTGCGTGACAAAAAGCAAATTTAAATCAAATTCAATTCAAGATAGCAAGCGCATAGTATAACCGGTGCGCTGTGGTCATTATTTACCACTATTATTCATAATTTATCAACGTTACATCCTTCCATAGCTAAACCTTGTCTACACGGTGTCAAACGTTACACGATTACCAGCGAAATACTGCACTGTAAATTCCCGCTTCCACTGACGTATAATTTCCAACTGAACGCCTAAGGGTTAACGCGTACACCTCTTAAGTAGCCTTCGCTAACTACGGGGCTTGCTGTGGTGTAATAACATTTCGTTATCAGTTGCACGAGATGAAGCCACTGCAATATCTTCTGTATCGGACGAAGATAAGACAACCGGTTAAGCGTTATAAGCTATTAAATATCCTGTTTTACCAGCAGAGTTGTGTAAGATGTTTCCGATTTCATACAAAATCATCAAAATCTAGCGTCAACGTTTTTGATTTGTAACACTCTCGGTATTTTGACGTGTTAAACTGTTGTTGTCTATCTCGCTGGCTTCTTAAATTTGCAAATCGTACCTTCACAAGATATCTTGTTTGTACAGAAACAGCTAGGTAGGTAGGTACTTCTTGTTCGTAATTCAGAGAAATATTGGAAGTGATTGAAAAAAGTTTTATAATTAAAAGAAAGAGTGGAAGATTAGTCCTGGGAATTACTTCCTGCGTAAGTCGACCGTGACACTACTATAAAAACTTCCGACTATCGCGCCCGTGTGCTAGGTGCAAGCGCCGCCTCGAGTGTCGACGCGAGCCGCTGCACTCGGGCCCGCGCCCGAACTGTGCTGTGTTACGTTGTATTAGTAGCAGCCCCGTTCTCTTGATATTTATGTGCCAATATCTGCGAGCCCCATTTGAATTTGTAACCGGATCGTGTGATTGTGCTATCAAAGACAAGTCGTTTATGCGTAATGTTTGAGTCGACCCTTTGCGGTCCGCGACAGTCGCACGGCCTGTAGAGTGCGTCGCTTTGTCGTTATGGCGCTACGTCTCTTAGTTACGAGATATATGGTCTTTTTCCGACTACTTATCTCTGAAATATCATTTTAAATCGAAAAGAAAAGAAGGAAATTGCCCCAAAGTACAGTGAAGTGCTTTTATTAAACCCATTAAATGTTTTATTGTGTATGTACCACCGAGGCGGTCGTGTTGGTTGCAAGCGCGACTGCCGATCGACAGGTCTCGTGTTCAAATCTAGGGTCGGGTTATTACTATATGATTTTTCTAACAGATTTTCTAGTTATGGCTCGGAGTCTGAATGAGTGCTTGGCACTAGGCTCGCCACTTAGTGTGCCACCTATAGTGGCACTCCAACGTAATTAGGGAAACGTGTTAGTGGGCAACACCCTTCTGTCAAACTGTTCAGGGTTACAGATGGAGTATTACGTTTGCGTTATTATTAATTAACAAAGTGTGATACGAACGAATGAAGTGAATTAAGTAACACATCGAATTGATGTCGATGAAATTAAAACTGAATAGCGTAGGACATATTATTATTATGATTATTTTGCGACCCTGTTTATCGTTCCACTGCTGGAACATGGGTCTCCTCTCAGAGTGAGAGGATATTATTATTGATTCGTTGAAAATCTCAAGGCGGACGACGCTGCGGCTCACGCGGCGAGAGTGCGGTGACGTGTTCGTACCGTATGCACCAGGACTGGCATATTTCTATATAACTGTACCGGTGTCGCAAGCGGCAGCCGCAAGCCGCACCGCTCGACGCGGCGCTGCGACACTAGATTGAATCATTAACTTAGTCGCCGTCACGCATCAAGTCACGATCTGTCGTTTACTATTCTAGTTAAACACCTATTTGACCGCAATTACTGAAATCGCCGCGTGACTTGGTGCGAGATCTCAACCGCAGTCGTAGTCTCAATTTGAGATCTGTGACTTGACTTATGCGTTAGACTGGACCATTAAATCGTAGTTAACATTGTATGGAAGAATTATTGTTTGAATGGAGAATTTAATGCAAAAGAGAATTTAATGCAAAAAAAAATAAGTGTAGTCGTTTTATGCGTCTTGTATGTTTTTGGAACTAAACTATCCGTCTATTTTTGAATTGAAAGTTAATGTGTGCCATATAATTTACAGTGCAATTATGTAGAGAGTGATTAATCACTCTAGAAGTATGTAACGATATAGATATTTTGCTGTCGCGGCTCTGCATATACCTTAAGAGACGTGGCGTTATGATATAATAATATTAGACTTATTCGTTTGCCGTCGCATTCATTTTTGAAAAACTGTAAACCTTCTGTGTTAATATGTTGTCTGTGTGTGCTAATACCGCCACAGTATAGATACATGTATACATTAAAGCCCTTAGCGGGAAGCTGTCCGAACAAGAGCGCGGCGGCCGCGGGACACGTGCAATATATCGGCCCGCCATTGTGCTGTCGTCCAAACATACCAAGTTGCACTTTGGTTCCGTTGGAAGCACGAGAGCGTGGAGTCGAATTTGGATTCAAAAAACCTTTTAAATCATAGTTATATTGTACAATTAAAACTATTTGTTATTTCCGATATTGTTATTTTAAAGAAAATAATTGTTTACTAATTGTGAATAATCACTTTCCTATAAAGACACGAGTATCATTAAATACTAATTGTCGATTAAAGATGAAACATTTATTCCATTATTCATCTTAAATTGTTTTCAAGGAACTCGATGTAAAGAATAAGTTTTGCGTTCAATATGATGTAATATTCTTTCACGTAGTGGCCACGAATGACGTTTATATTCGCGTGACGTCATCATCGCCGTACACAACATTGCGACGTATCGATGTACCCGCGCACCGCGCACAGATCGGTGCGGCGACGTTTCCGTTAGTTGGTGGCTGCTATGCACGGCACGTCGGGCGGCGCGCGGCCCCGCCCCGCGCCGCGTCGCGAGCGACCGCATGTCGCGCGCGGCGCGGCGCGGCCGGCGCGTTTTTGGTCCACATCGCCGCGGCCAGTGCGAACTTCGCATCGATTTACCCCACGAGCAAGCAAAAACGACATTTACGTCGGTACACTTGTATTCGAATAACGAAACGGAATGAGGACGACAGAGAAGGAAAAAGTGTACGCATGGAAGGCAGTAAAAATTTCGACTTCAGTCGTTTTATTCGAGAATGGTCTCCGGTACATAAAAATGCTTCAACCGTTTGTGACGGTGAGGTATTGTAGTTGGAACGTAGAACGATTTATTACATACAATCCACTCGATATTTTTATTGATCGCCCATAAACTCTTGCCATTAACGGCGTTGCAAGGCGAGACGCATCGCCCCAACACTCCCTCCTCTATAAATCATGCAGAGGTGAATGGGTGCTTATTAAAGCACTCCTCATTGAAAAGGTCGACGTTTCTCTCGCGTTAGTTCTCGCTTATCGATGAGAACTCCATATTTTTGTTTTGAAATTGATAAAGTGAACTTCGCTTAAGTTATACGAGACGTAGAAAACATAATCGACCATTTATCATCGGTTACGTAAAACAGGCGAAGTAAGAAAACTGATAAAATATCATTAATTACTTTAAAATAGAACTTTATCTAACGGTCTGTAATCACGGTGAACTGTCGACGTTTAGAATAGAAAACTAAAGGTCGTTATCTATTCGTTCCGAGAAGAACAACTGCATGTGCACGGAGATGGCCTGTTCACTCGGGTTCCGTTTTCGGATAGATCCTTTTAAGTCTTACGTTTTAGTGTCGTGTTCGGCTAACAACGGACTTTGTAGCGTTGCTATTTCTGGTTCACAATGAAATTGATGGTATCTACCGGAGCGCCGGCCGCCTGTGCTCCAGTGTGCCCGATGTCGTAACGCTTGCCGCTTTGACGATGTCCAATCGTACAACGACTATTTGCGTATTTCGCTTCGAATTTGATTCAAAATGCGCTTTGTTCTATTTTAAGGAACATACCTACTCGGATTTCAAAATTCTGTTTTGTACTAAATTCGATTTCTTTACACTTCCTCATTCTTGGCATGTTATTGAATACTTTATAAATACTGTTGATTTTGAAAAATGTAGGTTAGATATTATTAACATTGTAAAATATGTTTAGAAGACTAAATCTTTTTTGTTGCCTATTCAAAAAATGTAAAATCTTTTTAAAACAGTGCGGGGAGAGAATGCGCTCGTCCTATATGGAAATGCGGGCCGCGGTGTCGGCACAAAGGCGAGCAGTTAATAAGGATGTGTCCCTTTAATCCCCGCCGGCCGCGGACATACCAACACGGGTTTGCTCTCCGGCCTCCCAGCATTTTTATGTTTACGTGTCTCGTTTTTCTCGCCAACCATTTCCCACCTCGTTCGATACTATGGCATTCGAACGAGCGAACTGATTTCCATCGGGAGTTCTTTGTTCCTTTTTGTATTCAGCTCGAGAGAGTTTGGAACAACATTTTTGTGCCCAACTCTCGTAGAAATTACGGTTCAAATTTCTCCTTCGTCTCGTGAAAAGTTCCAAGTCCGGTCTGCCATGTTTTTGTACTGTCTGATATCAATCTAATTCGTCGAAGTGCCAAGGATTTTGACGCTTCTAAACTCTATTGATGATGATGCACCGATATTATTCAAAATTTTCAAATTCATCATTGATGCCCAACTCTATTTAATATTATTTTACATTGTAACTATTTGTATGATAACGATTTTGTGGATATATTGCATTTGATTCTAACATTACAAGTTTTATTATTATTTTATTAATCGTTAATCTTATTTAATTTTATTCTTCTTAATCATATGACGCACATTTTTGCACAGAGGTGCGTGCCAGGGTTTAAATTGAGTCTCCCGGAGTATGAGGTGAAATTTAAAACCTATCTATTACTGTAATTTAGTATATTAGAGTCAAAGTGCTTTTGAAATAAAATACACCTATATTTAAATATCCATGTCTTGTCGATCCTTAAATGCAGCTTCCGACTATAAAGTATATCTTACTGCAAATGCACGTACCCGCAACTATATTATTATACATTTATGTCGAGGCGGGGTTGTAGAGCTCCCTATTGTATCGGGACCGGTATTACGTGTCCTTGCTTTTTTCACCTCGATGGGCCGGCCGATTGTTTTGTTTTTCGTGTGTATATTGCGAGATGAATCGGATTAACAAGAGCGGTGGCGCCAGGCGAGCGGCCGGGGCGGCGGCTCGCCAGCAAATGCTTCGCCGCCTCTCTGTGCGGGCCCTATCTAGATGGTGGATTGGCGAGCGTCACTTGGTAGGATCAAAATATTTTCTCAGTGAAAATGTATAGTATAGATGAAAGATTTGAGAAAAGCTTTAGACATTAGCATGCACAAAAAAAACTTGTTAATGAGCCCTATGGTTAAGTACCCATGTGTCTAGGGTCATACCCAGCGAACCCGGCATAAGGACCGTTACTAATATTATACTTAATTGTAAGAGTATGCTAGCTAGTTGTCCCTTTTTCACGTATCAACTAAACTCCTATGAGGTTTAATACCAACCCTGAAGCGATTTTCGAGAAAATTTGGTAAATAGACTGGTTATGCCATGCAAAAATAACAATCTACTAATAACATTTTTATAATCTACCTCGAAAAGAGTAAAGCGCGGGATTTACAACCATAAACAACGACTAGCATTGCATAAATTATGTGAAGATTGTTCCAACGCAGCAACACTGAACAGTTCAGTTTTTGATACATTATTCATATTTTAAAGACTGCCTCGTCGGTCGTGTTTGTTGCAAGCGCGACTGTCAATCGGAAGCTCCCGGGTTCAAAACCCGGGTTGAGCACTTGGATTGTTTTAGTTTATATTTTCTAATATTTAACTTGACTTTGACTGCCTTGTTGGTTATATTGGTTGCAAGTGCAACTACCGATCGGAAGTTCCCGGGTTCGATTGCCGAGTCGAACACTACAAAATTTTCTAATTTAGATTATTTAGTGGTAGTTTGAGAGTATGGATCTGTGCCTGATGCATAGAAATAGTCTCACCTCCTCTTCCATGTGAAACATGAAACGTGGGAGTGTTCTGCATTCCTCTGATTAACTCTGCGTACCGTGCAGTAAAGTTTTCTAACAGTGGTGTAGAGTATGGAAATGTGCCCAGTGTACAGTAAATAGGCTACATTCCTCAGTGGGTCGTAAAAGTAGCTTGTGAAACGTGGGGTTGAACTACCCTTCTCTGTCTACCTCTAGGGGTTGCAGGCGTGATTTTAGGCTAGTTTAAAGTTATTCGTTTATTCTGAAAGCGTAATCCTAATACTAAAAACGCACGGACATTCGATTCGTGATTTCTACTTTTCCAAAAACAAAACACTAAGCCTTTCAATTTCGTGTTCGTCGTGTTCACTCTTCGTATTTTATATCTGATTTTTATATATTTATTGTCACGCGTTGAGTCTTGTTTCGCTGGAATGTCAGTGGAGCCGGCCATATTGTCCGCATGCTTCCTATCTGATCCAATGCTTGTAGCTTTTTAAAATGTTTGTTCAACTGAAGTATCTTTTACTTTGATTTCTTTTGTTTCGTTCATTTAAATTTTTACTACTGCTATGTTTATGAATTTATTAATACTTTCTTTACTTGTTTTGTGGACTGCCTCGTTGGTCGTGTTGGTTGCAAGTGCGACTGCCGATCGAGAGGTTCCGGGTTCGATTCCCGGGTCGAACG
>DWEI01005922.1:0-10457 GCA_018245875.1 Mysoria ambigua | reverse complement strand
GTGCGTGAGTGCGTGAGTGCGTGAGTGCGTGCGTGCGTGCGTGCGTGCGTGCGTGCGTGCGTGCGTGCGTGCGTGCGAATACTAAGAACTCAAACAATGGTACCTATAAAATATTCGGTGTTATTAATGTTAATAATATTTGGTCGTTGTAGTATAATAAAAAATGAAATAAATATACCATGTACGGGCTATGACTGACTCCATACGATAGTCAAAGAAAAGATGTTGTTTATAAAGAATAATGTTTATTGTTCTACAGTTAAATGTTTAGTACGATGATCTTGTTATGAGTACGCGCGGTATGATTGATTGCCGAATGCATACTGAGTGTTGTTAACGCGCGCTCACGAAATAATGCAAACAAATAAGGTGTACGGTTACACCGTACATACCACATTAGTCTTTACATAAAAACATAAATGTCAAACAAAAGACACTTGACTGCAGAATTGGCTGCACCAACTCCACATCTAAAAATATCTTCAGAGATTTAATATTACCACATGGACATACTTTTTTGGCCGACTGTCGACCCTGATTTCGTCGTAATTCATAATAATTCGTTTGTACCACAAATATGATCCATAACGAAATTAAAATCTGCACTTATTTATTTTACGTTACAAAGACCTTTAGATAAAGCTCAGAGTATAGAATAGAACACCGCGCCGGCCAAGTTTCGTCGCGTAAACGATTTAAGCTAACGTGGCGTGAAATACAATGATGAGGCTTGTTCGACGTTTCTGTTGCCGCAAAAGCAATATTATATGGTAAATTACATGTCCCACTGCTTGTTTTTTGTATTTGTGTTCGAATTGTAATTATTTTATTTTTTAATAATAAATAAAATCCCTATTACGCCTTGTTATCAAGTAATTTTTTTTCTTGGTCTACAAGCAATATACAAGGCTTCGAATATTTTATGATTATTTCTGTTGGAATGCTCATGAAAAACCAGCTCCTGCAAAGTCGCTACAAAACAATTGCCATAAAAGCCAGACCACCTTAAATGAGACCTTTATGTAAATATGCTATCACCAGGATTGGAAATCTAATAAGTGTAGAATATTGTTTACTATTTATATATTTGTAATATATTGCTTCTACTAAATAACAAGTCAAACGGATAAAAACATTGGCAGTCGTGTCAGGAATACATATTTTTCGATCGTAACAAAACCTAATATAGGCAACATATCACTTGTTATTGAGTAATATGCGGACGCTTCCCATGGTGGTTGTGAATCGTAATCATTAGCGAGATGATTAATGTTCAACCCAATTTCGTCGGCGACATATGCTCGCCACTCGCTGCCAAACTATCACTTAGTACGTAATTATAATGAGCGGGGAACTAACGTATAATATTTAGTTATGTTTAACTCTGGCTATGTAGGCCGTGTGGGGTGCCACGATTGCCGATCAAGATCTTATTCCGGATCGGAAATCTAACTAGATTTCAGTAACTTAGATTATTACAATTATCACAATGTTATAATATTTGAATCCAGTTGGGCTCGAGCTTTAAGCAAATTAGTAATAATATTATTATCGGTCCGATTCCAGGAAAATATGGTAAACATTGCCTAACATCTGTGTTGCTAACGTATGAATACATGAATAGTATATGAAGCATATTTTTCAATTTTCTGGAACAGTACACAGTAAACTTGTGAATGGATACAGTTCATTATCATATGTTTAGCGGCTTACATTTTGAGTGGCTCCAACCTATTCATTCCTAAACTTCTGTCCGTCCATTAGGTATATTTGTTAAGTGTCTTGACACCGTCAGGGAAGTCACTATGATATGGTAACTGTGTCGACTTTTTAAGAACAGAAAAGGCATCTTCTATGTTTATTTCGTTATATTAACATTCTGAAACTAGCGGACTAACTGTATGATTGACATCGTAACCTATTTTTTTATAACATTTCATCATGCCTCTAATAACGGTAAACGGTTCCTTTGTAAATTATCACTGGGTATAAAGGAGAACGAAATGAACCAAGCGCGAAGGTATTTAATGTTTCAATTCGACGCGCGTGCGCGCACGGCTCTCTAACAGCTTTTGTGAAAGTAACGCCATCTGTTGGTGCCAGACGAAACTAATCGTTTCTAGTCTAGTCTAATTCATTGTTTCTCGTAGTATCATTGCTCATATGATTCTGTTATTTTTAAATACATTTTTCATATTAGTAATACACCCAGGAGTATAGTTCTTGTTATTAACTTTAAGAAAAAAAATGGACCAAACGGAGAGATATTTAATGTTCGTATATAATAAAGCCATCTAGACCAATGGAGTGAATCTAAAATTCCCACAAAAATAATAGAACGGTATGTTTTTATATAGGTACATACATTAAATTAAAGATGAGTGAACAAGTAGCATATGTGTGATAGAAGGTAAAATTTTTTCAACCTATGTTCATTATATGTATTTGTAAATAATTTGCTACGTAACTTGCAAAAATACATATATATAGAGGACAACCAGCGATATTTTGAAAAGCGATTTTAAGTAATGATCTGTCAGCCATGTCTTTATCTGAAAATGATACTCATTCCCAAAATTTGTGGCATTCCCAACCTAATGTTGTGTACATATTGTATATAAATAATTGTTGAAACTTTGACACGTCATATGTTATACGATAGATTAGACATTGTTTTTGGACCATTTTATGTAACAAAACCCGAAAACGTCAAAAAGCATATTTAATTTTTTTCCGACCCGTTTTTACATACTACATTTTAATCATTTTTAGAAAACTAAGCTACAATTTATATCTAACGTGTTGGGAGAGAACCATGAATTGTAATAGCAATGTAAATCTGTACTAAATGAACATGTATTTTCCTTTTGTTTAGTATTGTTTATGTTCTAATTTCGTGGTAGTATTAAATGTTATAATCCAATAATAAAATTCATTCCTTTAATAAAGTAATACCGTGGACAGATTGCGACCTCGTTCAAAAAAACGCCGATCCTGAGAGGTTGAAAATGTAGGTTAATAATCAACGAGTACAATAATACAAGATAAGAATACCATTTGGATGGATCATTCTTGTCGCCAATTCACATTCATAATTGATCGTAGAATTATACATAATCAAAGGTTTTAACTTGAACCACATCTATACAATGATTTTGGGGATTTTGTTCTTATGGGTCTTACTTTACAGGTGCTCACGAAACACGTTATATACATTTGCTTTTAAACTTCTCGTACAGATATCGATCAAAAATTATCAGCACTAAGTTTTATTTCACTACGTAATATTTCCATTTTTTTGTATTCATTTCAGTATAAATCAATATACTTCATAGGATACTAGGATTTCATACATTGATATCATCAAGGAAAAAAATCTGTGCAATCAAATCAAACAGCCAGATTTAATACAGAAAAATATATACATTAATTCATAATAATTATGTCCAGGTGAGAGAACACCTGAAACCGTTACGACAGGACGGTTTGATGATCGCTATTCTATGTCAGTCGTCGATTATTTCAAGTAACTCTTGAGTATTCTGATAAAAAAATCATTCACTTTTCTATTCGTAATGTTTATGGCTTGATGAGCATTTTTAATAATAGGCTACATCCCGCATAACGCAAACACGAACACTTCGCTCCACCTATTTCCCAGAAGAGTCCCCTGTCACAGATTAAGGTACTTGTCACATAAAGGACACCTGCGATAATTAGTTCTTCGACGCTTATTTTATGTACGATTACAATTAAATACCCATTAAGTTTAAAACCAAAACCTTCGGTTTGGGATGCAAAAATATATATATTTTAGATAGATATAAATTTTCTAAGTAATGTCTCCTTAGTGTATACAATACATATGTGGTGAACATACATGTCGAATGTTACGAATATTCATATATAAATCATCGCTACGTAATCTATATTCCTAGACAAGAAAATTTTTATATTTTGAATTTTAACTCGGTTAAAAAAAACAGTTCGATAAAAAAGGAAAATAACATTTTTGTTGCTAAAGTGCAGCGTTTAAGAAAATTCTAAACTGTTTCCTGTTGCCACACAAGTTGTGTTCATAAAGAGTTTCATAGGCTGCGAGCACAAAAGCATCGTATTGAAATTTCCGCCTCGCCACGTGATGATGTAGCAATACCCTAAGGCACAGCAGCGCCGCCGCGCGGTGGTGGTACCTTTGACATTATTTACATACGCTTTTACGAATAAATAAGTATCTTGTTTACATATACGATCTCTTTAGATTACTTTTAGATGTCAATACGAATGAAATGAATAATTTGCAACGGTTTAGAGGACATGAAAGGAGCTCACTCTTAATATGGTTTGAAGTAAGTAACTTCAGACGGTGATATTACGACGTCGATTTTGCTTTTTCGCGGATGCTATTAGCTTTTATTGAATAGGAAAATTTGAGATCCTCATTACGAAAAGATTTCAGAAAAAAAAATAGTTAAAGTCAACACGGGTGTGGCGAGTTGATGACTAAATGCCTGTTATGACTAATTTGACTTGAAATTCAGAAATGAATATCCCACTATCCACTATCGTGACTAGTAAATAACCATCTTGAAATATATATACATAATATCGTCATCGCTAAAGAAGAGAATATAATAGAAAGTTAACTGAGTGTTGATTCTGCACTTCGGTCATAGATTTAGTTCACGAGAAAATTAACAAAAAATTTGAAAGTATCTGAACTAAAATCTTAACACGAAAGTGTCCGCGACCATCTTTCAATTCTATCAAATTGGTACATTTTTAGAAGCATTTTGAAACGTACACGAGTGTCCGGGTATTTTGTTGGCGTTGAATGGAGTAAAATGCATAAAAAGTAAGTCGTGACACTATTCACATCAGACCTCATTACTCTTTGTCGTTCAACAATAGGTCAAGATTTAGATGGGCCCTTGAAGGTCTAAAGTTAGTTCAACTAGGGAGTTCACACATTTGAACGTTGTGTTTCGTACCGTTATTTCTTGTAGCACACAATACCTAATAACGATAATAATATCAATGTTGGTACCTGAATATTATTTTCAATACTAAAACTAAGTAAAATCAAAAAATTATAACAATCTGATACTCGTATTGTCTACAGATCTTAGATTTGATAGCATGTTGCGGTTGCGATACGGAAGCGATCGCTGAATTTCCGCTGTATCGAAGGGAGGGACTTTAAAAACATTTCGAACGCCTCGTTACGTATTTCGACGAAATGGTTTAAGGAAGATACTCGACAATTGATTAAATGAAGAATGAAAAAGCTTTTGTGACTTTAAATTCGTTAACATCAAGTTAGTAACTCCCTGTACTCGAAATTCCGGGCATGCCTTATTAGGAATACTAATGATAGACCGAAGTCCGGAGCGATTTGTATCAGTCGCTGACCGTTTCGGTAGAAGCGTGAACATTCGAACACGTCCTTACATAATCTATCCGCTTATGGGCTCAGAAAGATCGTGAGGCAATTGTTCATAACATTATAAATAACATCTAATAACCACCTTCGACGCTGCAACATGATGACAAATTGTTAGATTAATAAATGAATATATGTATGTACATATGTGTAAAATTGTCATCAGTAATTATGGATGAATTATTTATGGATAAATATAAAAAATTGTTAATTGAATGAATCGACCAATAATTATCCGTGCTGTATGTATTTAAATGAACGATATGAGCGTATCAAAGATTTAAATTGGTTGTTACATTTTTCATACATACATTTCAAAATGTAAAAAAAACAGTATATTTCTAAACCTTGTATATCTAATAAACAAACTGTAATACTGTTTATTTGTCCAAATTTTCCGTTGGGCCGATAACTGGTCATTAGTGATCAGCCATCGTGCTGAAAGGATTAATCACAGTGCCTCACGTATGCTGGCCAGTTCGTAGTTGATCAAACATAGTCGACGCTCGGGGAAGCTCTTTTCATGCGCCCCTTTATCCTTGACAAATACTTCTTCACACTGAATTATCATCAAAATCAATATAATTCCTCACGTTAAGTTCATATTTTAAACGATAATTATATAATAAACGGGCACACGCAAAGCATTAAAACTCTGTTAAGGTTGATGTAATGATTGTAACGTTACAATTGTACAATTGTAAATGAAGTAAAATCCGTAAAACATTTAAATGTAACTGGTGAAACGTGGGGGTGTTCTGCATTTCTCCGCCTGCTACTTCGGGAATACAGGCGTGAAGTTGCGTATTTTTTACAATACGTTAAAATCTGATACAACCGTACCTTACTTTTTGGCGAAAAATCAACTACTGGCCCGCCCTCGTTGCTCTTATATTATATTCTTTATTGTTGTTTGTATTATATTTATCATTGACAGAAACGTGGATATGAATGTTGTTTTATTTTAAATCATATAAGTATTAAAATTACATGTAGCACGCTCGTAGCCTCAGATTTATATTCTAAACCCAATAACGGCTCGGAACTAACAAACTTATTTTAAAATTCCGACTTTCCAATCCCGAATGCAAATCCGCAGTGCGTCTTTAACCCTGATTGACAGGACGCTTCGCGTCTAATCTCAACTGTCACTACTGGGCCCCCCTAACCAGTTACGCTTGACCCTCGCCCTACTTCTTCTCTGTCTAAAATTACTTACAAACAGACATACAAAATTGAAAGATAGAGCTCATAAGTCTGGTCGTTCAGCTCATTATATGTACAGCTGTAGCGGACATTATCGGCGAGTTTACTTTTATGGTGGATTTTCCTTTTCTTAGTCAGCATTTGTTTGTCGATATTCGATACGCTACTGAACATTTGCTGAAAAGTGGGACATAATTTTAAATATTGTTATTATCGACTGCATAGAACAGACATGAAGGCTGAACGTGAACTACCTGTCACCAGACCATGTTGTAGCGATGGAAACAGTCAGTTTTTATACAACAAAAAATAAGTCTCTGAAAAGCAGCGCCTTGTCTATCTACGATCAAAACAATAATGCTGATCGAGTACCAGTAACTAAAACACTTCTATACAGTTTTTTGCGTTAGATATTTTGATTTTTAAAAAAATATTATACAACAATAACAATGTCATAATTTAACATAAAATTCCTATAAAATAAAAATCCTGAAAATAAAAATGACGACAGATGTACATATTAGTCAGTTCATTTAATGTACCACGGAAAGTTATCGTTTAATAATGCAGAACCCTCTACCGCGAAATTGATTGCTCTCTTGTTTAATATGTAACGTACTAAATTTGGGATAAAATTACTTTGGGATTTAATCGTGTCAGGAAAGTGTAGCGATATCAGAATTGGCTCCTACATGTTAGCGAATAGTTTCGTTTGTTGTACAAAACTGTTCATTTCTGCCATTCTGCACTTGACATAAAACATGTCACAATCTCTTTGGCCAGATATGACGAGCATAACTTGTAGCATACACAGTCGCCGAAAAAAGGCCATGACGTTTCATTTGGCGGTTGTTACATAATGTTTCCACGACCGAGAGCCCCCAGCGGTTTGTCAGAACGTCCGACATATCGCCGTGTGTCCAAGCAATTTTGGACCGGCTTTTTCGGAAAATTTTACTCGAAAATTTTGGATTTTTTTTTTGCTAGTCCGAAAACTGTCGTTGATAACGGCCGCGTTCCACTGACGCCGAGCCCCGAGCGACGTTATACAGCTCGCGACTCGTGTAGTTGTGCACTCGTTGACGCCCTGTTTGTTTATCGCCTTGTGTAAAACTTAAGATTTTTTTTATACATTTATCCAAATACATTTTTCGGTAGTTGGGAATTTAACGCATTCTACATATCTATAGGTAACTATTTTAATACGCGCTTTTTAAAGCAGTTTCTCTCAAACTTCATAAACCTGCAGGTAGCAAAGCGCGAATGCTGATCGAGAGTTCCTGAGTTCCATTGTCGGGTGGATGTCTATTGGATTTTTATAACTTGGAATTGCTAGTAATGGCTCGTGGTCCGGATTTGTGCCCAGTGTACGGCAATGGCCTCTTATTCCATGGTAGTACGTAAACATAACTGGTGAATCGCGGAAGTGTATCACACTGCCTTCATATTCGAGGATTATAAGCGTGATATTAGGTTGTTACTTTTTGAAATATGTATTTAAATTTGAACCGTGTTAGAGAAAAAAGTCAATTCGAAATATCGTCTTCTACGATGCCATGTTCACACTAATTGCTCACACAAAATACCATTAGTTCTATAACCGCTTGATTGCCTTTTCTAAACATAGACAAATGAACCGTATCACTCAGGTTTGAATTTACTTATTGATTGAACCTGACAAACAGGCGACGTGCCACCTGACGGGAAGTACGCACCTTCTACTGCGGACACGTGCAATAACAGTTTCGTAAACTAAACGCAATGCGCCTATTCACATCGACCGAAATGATCGCAATCTTCTTCTTCCCTTGGTTCTTGATACTTTCACGCGCACGATATTATTATCTAATAATATAATGTAATAATAATATCGTCATAAAGTATATCTAACGTACTCTGTGTTTATGCTATTTTTACTGGTCCACATGTTTTGTGTATATTTAACTCTGTGACTAGAAATTATGGAATATTTTAGGCTAGTTTTGGTCAACAGACTAGTATTTTCGTTGTAACAATAAGTTTCATGTAAAAACAGATTAAACTAATAGCTTTCCGACAGTATAAAAATACAATGCAATAATTACAACGTACCCTCAATAGACTACGTTGTAATTAGATTTTACCATTCACCTATGCTTTTGTTTTCATAAGCTGTGGTCGGAATTATTTACTGTTATCGTTGTATCGCAATTAGTGAATAATAAATTAATTAGACTACAATTTGTGGGTTAGTGTAATGGGATTTGTGCGTTTTTAGTGAGTCATGTGAATCGAAATTTTAAAAGCACAGGTTTCCGTTCGTTCATCAACTTTGTCCATTGCAATTCTTGATGCAATGCCATCGTCTGTTAGAGATAGTGATGTTGAATGAGAGTTTAACTTAAGATGAGTTTTATCATTTACTTTAGGCTAATGTCATAAGTGTCATGTAATCCCCGTAACACTTAGCTTAGTCCTATTGGAAAATTTTCACGGCGCAGCTAGGCAATTTACTTCTAATATAGTTTTAGCCATTGGACGTATTTTTATATATAAAAATGTAGATACATAAAAAGCTTAGACGTGAGTGACGCTACTTTTCTTGTTTAGTCAAACGAATTTTTACGTACCTATTTGTTCAATTGCAAGTTGTTTATCTCCTAATAGAAAATCATCCGTTGTCATTGCAATACGACACCGCCTGCCAGTTTTACTGGTTCTAAATTTCTTTTCCATGTTTAACTAGCATGGTTAATTCCTGGCTGCAGAGATTTACCGTAAAGGTGTTTGTTACGTCATTATTTAAGATGGGATTAAGATGTTCCCTCAAACGTCGACGCATCTGCCGCTGTTTGTCAAGCTTACGGCGTTACATCTTCAACGGGTACGCTAAGCTGCAATATCTATAAATACTGCAACTTTCCCATCTACATCATTATTTCATCCAAGAAAGAAATATATATTCATCCAACCGGTACAATTATTGACTCACCATTTTCTTTGTTTCCTATTTCTTGAGGCAGGGAGATGTGAAATGTCAAAATATTTAATATCTCACTATTATTCTTCACTAGTTTGTTATTCATCTTTTTGGATTCCATTAAGATCATGATTATGATCATCATCAGCCTGTTACAGTCCACTGCTGGACATAGGCCTCTCCTGAAAGGTTAACCACAATCCCCATGCTAGGCAAGCGCAGCGCAGAACAATCTTTCGCCCCAAGGACGGTCAAGGCACTTAGCTGTGCCTAAGCAAGATACGTGACACCGTGATCTGCCGGCACTAGGCTTAGTCGCGTCTTACAACGCCCTGTATCCCGGTACTCGGTCGAGGAATGTATTCTTGTTTGGCCCCGACATGGAGGATTTAAAATTTTCCTTCAGACAGAACCTTCAATATATAAATGAATTAAGTATTATCGATTCTCCTACGTTGAAATATTCGCTGCAAATAATAAGATAGAAAATATTTAGCGCGTAATTAATTTTGCTATTCGCAAATAATGGGACTTGTTTCAAAAGCGAATTCAATTTCTACTCAAGAAATGTGAAGCACAATCGTGAAGCTATTCCAATTACTGAAAACGATTTTAAACTGTCTGAGACGATTGCGCAATTATATTCTATTTGTTTAGTTTAAGTCTTATGTTTTCATATTAGCGAGTAACAGGAAGGAGTCAAAGGGGAGAACTTTATGTAGCTACCTACATACTTTTGTGTAAGTACCTGAAGCGGACACATATTGCGGTGAACGTAACTTCACGCCTGTAATCCCCGAAGGGGTAGGCAGAGGAATGCAGAACATTCCCACGATTCACCAGTTACGT
>DWEI01005921.1:0-10457 GCA_018245875.1 Mysoria ambigua | reverse complement strand
GCATATGTCATCACTCCACCTGGCCGGAGGGCGTCCTACACTACGTTTGCCAAGACGTGGTCTCCACTCTAGAACACCTCTGCTCCAACGGTTGTCTGTCTTACGACAGATGTGACCAGCCCACTGCCACTTCAGCTTGCTGATTCGTTGGGTTATGTCGATAACCTTAGTTCTCCGTCAGATCCCCTCGTTTCGGATTCGATCCTTCAGAGATACGCCGAGCAAAGAATTTTTATATAAATTTTTAAACAGTACAAATATATAAAATACACGTAGGCAAGCTACCTATCTACATAGATTGTTAGCTGTCGAAACTATTTGCGAGCGGAGCATGCGGCATATCGATATCTCTTGCTCGCTCACACACCGCACGAGGGCCGTGGGGCGAGGGCGTGCGTTCCGACCGCGACTGCCCGGGCGCCCGGCAGCGTGGCCGAACGAACGAAACCATTCACTGACGCGACCGTGTTTACGAATACCCTTTACGAATCCTACCCGATACTGGAATACCTCTACCCAGTGTAGTGCTGATTTCCATTTGGATTTTGGAAAGCTATTTTTGGAAGGTGAGTGTCGTATGTATTTGATATTTTAATGACATTTATAAATTGAAACGTTTATGTGCTTTGAAAATTTAAGATAGATTAGTAATAATGTTGAAGTGATTTAAAATAACGGTAGGCTTTGGTACGATTGTATGAAGGTGTAAAATAATATTGGTGAGCTTTTAATGTTATGTTTCTCGTACGTATTGTAAGAGAGTTTAAGTTTTAATACAATGAAAAGTACAGTAAGAAAAAGTCTGAATCATTTTCATTGTAGCTTACATTTGTAACCATTGAAATAAAAGTTTCAGTGAAAGACTATGTAATGCGTTATTCTATAAACGGTTTTACAATACTCTTGTCGCGGAAATTTATTCAAGTACAAGATAGTTTTTGTAATTTAAATTGTTAAAGGTAATTAATATTTATATTTATTTTAATTGTAACGCATGTGTTTCCAACGTCTTGTGCAAAAATAGACAATTAAAACGGTATAAATGGATATAGTCACAATGATTGAAATGGGTAATTAGAAATGAAATAGACGCAAAATGTGAAAGAATATGTTCAACGGAGCTTTAACTAGTTTTTTCAAGTAGTTTTTGTTTTAGTTTATCATATTCTAATACTGGCAAATTATAAAAAATGAAATAAATATTCTTACATATTTTAAATTTATAAACTAAAGTTTGATTGACTCAATCTCGGACTGTCCCTTTGGTCTAATGTTTGCAAGTGCGATTGCTGATCAATAAATAGGTCCTGTGTTTTATATCCCGGTCTGGTAAAACATTTGTGGGTATTTATTATATGAAATTCTAAGCTGTAGCTTAGAGTCTGCAGTTGTGTTTCATGTATGGTAATAGGATTAATATACATATACAATTTTTTATGGGGGGAATTAAAATATTTTATAAAACGTCAAACTATACTACGTTTCCCATATTTTTTTCTTTGGAGAAATAAAGGCATCTTTTTATTCTGTAAATTTGAAAGACCCTATCCTTATCAAAAAAATAAGAATGTGAACTGAATTCTTTAACGATAAGCAACCAACCCATTAAAATTAAAGGTTACAATTCTTTTATCAATTTTTCGAATGTGTTTAATTTTAATACATTACAAATATCTATATCTCTTAAACTCAGCCGACTGAGTGCATCAACACATTGCATCTTTATATGCAACGTATTACGCATCGCGACAGGCATTTCGCGCGTAAGCCGTGAGTAATGACGGCGTCACGAGGCTCAGATTTAGATGCGCGGGTGCATCGTGAACTGTAATATATCAAACAGATGGATGGTCTTCGAGACCAGTCAATAACGATTCACGTTAGTCAACTGAAGGGCGTCAAGTGGCTGGTAGATATATACCATCACTCGGGCGATATGCGCACGATATAGGCCATTATTAATCAACTCCGTTTAGATCGGCAGTAGCGGTATTAATGTTTTAGACTGGATGAGTGAATGTCAAGAACAGTGAACAAGGCTGCTCTGGTTACTACATTAATGTTTGTGTTAAATCGGTGATAAACAGTTCGTCTTTGAATACCGTAATCAAATGAATCAAGATTCTAGAGCATTCTGTCATCAACCATATATTATACGTATACATTACAAACTTAAATTAATTTTACATACCATTTTTTGAGGTACACCACCATAGATAACATAGAAACCCATCGAAACCACTTAATTTAATGCGCTTGATATATGTAATGTAATAAATTTAATATTCATAATCGAGTCAGGTAATACTTTAATTTTGTAACTCGAATTTCTAGTTACAATTTCTAGTAGTGCCTCGGCGTCTGGATTTGTATCTGGTGCATAGCAATAGACTCACCAGCTATTACACATTTGGACTTAAACATAACTGGTGAAATGTGGGAGTGTACTATACTCCTCTGTCTACATCTTCGGGGATTGCAGGCGTGATGTATGTTACTTTAAAATTCAATATCTCAGGACTATTGTTATGGCTTTTTGCGGTTAACATTGTCAATTCTTCAAAAGTTAAATCTTCCACCGTGTTTTCTTACTTTGAACATGTTGACGACAAAACTCGATTAAATTCAATTTGTGCTTTATTCATTTATTTGTGCTTCTTAAATATGATAAAACATTGAAACAACACATTTACACCTGATGTATTATACGAGTATTATCATAGTATTTAATTTCTTTTATGAGAAGCTTTTAAGTTTAGCGAGTCCGTAGAATACATCAAAAGAAAAACATGGTTAGTAATACTTTGTAAGTCATGTAAGCTCAGGCTAAGACAATATTACTTTACACAGGTACGTATTATATATTACGTTATAATGTATTTTAGAACGTACGACCGCTACCACAATTAGAGTCCTATGAGTATTTTTACATCACTTGTCGCATCTATAAGCTGAATCCTCACTAGTTACGAGCCCGAGACGGGCCCATATCCTAGTTTCTAGTTTCATCAAAGCCCTCGTACGACCTTATCTATTGAAAGCACTCTTGATTAAATTAGAATATACGATTGTCATTAAAACTTTAAAGTTATATATACAATTGTAAATATAACCTATTTTTTGCTCGTTGGCACTTTTCTTAAAACGGTTTAAATGTACTGTTCAACATATATAATTGAATTAATGCTCGTAACTATTATTATAATTGACGTTGGTTACGTCACGCGATATAGGTACGTGACAATAGTATGTAAACGTGGGTGGACTCCATTATATAGTAGTTGTAGAATGATAATGATGATACAGCTGATTATTCACTATTAAATACTGTAAAATATATTACTTTTAAGTGTATTTGATATTTTAATAACTTTGGTAAAGTGAGCTTTAAATACATAAATAGTGTATGCCAAGAGCGACTAAGACTTATTTATTTATTTATTATACCTTTATTGTTGTTAACAAGCGCCTCGTTGGTCGTGTTTGCTGTAAGCCCGACTCCGGATCAACGGGTCCCGGGGGTCAAATCATGGGTCGAGCAATACTCGTTTTCTTCAAATTAGATTTTCTAGAAGTGGCTTGGGGTCTGGAAATGTGTTCGCTGTATAACAATAGATTCAACACATACTCCTTAGTGGGGCGTAAACGTAATTAGTGAAACGTGCGGATGTACAACAAACCTCTCTGCCTATCTGTTAGAGGATTTCGAGTTGTAAAAACTTGACCCTTTGTCACTATGAAAATTTCCATAGTAAGTACACATACTTAATTAAATACGAATCGGCTTAACTCACATATGTATGTTTTTTCGAGAAAGCCAGACTAGATTTTACAGTTTCAAAAACATTTACTCGTAACATCAAGTGATTGCATTTATATCTTACAAACACGTGCGAATTAATGTATTATTATTATAAACTCGTACATGCATGAGATTCTTGCTTTGCTATTCGTTCTACTTCAGTCGTCAGTAAAATGCTTCTCAGTCTTAATTCTACTGTACAGACAGTGCGAGGTGTGATTTTCGTTCAGTGTGGCAGTTTGGTACATTCCATCCCGCTCCACTGCGGCCTAGTTGCGCGCCCTTGCTCCCACAATAGATTCTGGACGCACTCTGCGAAATAACCAAATGTGTTGATGGACACATCGTTAGCTGCTACCAGCTTTGCGGTATACATAGCTTAAAACTTTTCTTGGAAGATTAGTTCTAGTTAAAACGATTGCATGGTTCCGGGTGATCTATTAATATAACAATTAAGAAAACTAATTTGTTTTTATCGATAATAAATAGCAATATTATAATTTGGATAGTTAACCTGTTTTAAAGACGTTTTGTTTACGCTGAAGTAAAGTAGCTAGCCATTTTAATAAATCTACGATGTTGATAATTAAAGTTTGACTGCCTCGTTGGTCGTGTTGGTTACAAGTGTGACTGCCGATCGGGAGGACCTGGGTTCGATATGCGGGTCAAACACTACAAAAATTTCCTAATTTAGATTTTCCAGTAGTGGTTCGGAGTCTGGATATGTGTTGATGCATGGCAATAGGCTCACCACCTATTACATAGTGGGATGTAAACGTAACCGGTGAATCGTGAGAATGTTCTGCATTCCTCTGCCTACCCCTTCAGGGATTACAGGCGTGAAGTTACGTAAAGTTAAATATCTGTATGATGGAGAGTTTAATATTTTTCAGGAAATGCATTAGATAAATAAGTATATTTACATTTCGTTTAATAAACTGATAATAAACAATTCAGCGGTAAATAAAGTTACATATTTAGATTGTAGGGTGTTAAATTTTCTGCAAAAAACGCGCTAATTTAATGGTTATATTCACATTTTGTTTATTGTATGGAGTACTAATACAATATTCAGCTTAAAGGGCTTTAGCGATTGGCGCTTTAGCGCCTTTGGAATTAATTCCAACGCTGTTGAAATAATATCCACAAGTAATTTTATTCGTGTTACTAAAATATTTTCAGGAATTTCTTCGTGTTTGAGAGCTCATTAGCTGTATATATTCCTGGATGTACATATCTCATAGTATGTTGACGAAGGCCTACAAGGCAATTTATGACTTTTGACAATTATACATTATTTTAAACTCTTGTCCTGACAAAACTAATATATTTTATAGTTTTATACTTGAAGAGTAGTCAAATTTAAATTATTGTATTATTTGTAATTTGTATCGAAATGTTTGTATATTTAGATGATTTCGACAGCATACCAATCCTAATTCTAGAGTTACGTTAGCAAATAACTTCTGTGTTATTTTCGATGAATTAACTACAAGAGTTGCTTGTTTTTTTGCCTAAAGGAAAGCACAGATGGGTCGCAAAATGCATAGCTAGCATAAGCCTATTCATGCTTGTACCCTCCTCTTGCGTGAAGAGACACGTCACGGCAACTAAATTTGACGCGAATGGAGAAAACAATCTGTAGTTTATCACCCAGCACTTACGCACACCAAGTAAATGTGTTCGACGGACCAAGTAGACGCTGTACTTGACAATCTACATCATGCGAGTACTAGGAAGACGACAGTGCGAGAGGAATGGATGGACTTTGAGGCGTGTCATCAACCCAGTTGTGTCAGCGTATAGTCTGCCAAGAATTTAATAACAAAGAAGACCCTTTCACTTGTACTTGTGAAAGCTCATAACAAATAGAAATGAAGAATATCTGAGCAGTACGACGATATGTAAGCTGAGTACAGGTGCAGACGTCCTGTATTCTAGAATGATCTAATCTAATACCCGAGCTGTGACTAATGTGTTCATACCTGAGCCAAAACTCCGCTCCCTCGTTAGTACCGCGCACTACATAATGGGCAATGACACGCAAAAATAGTACGTGAATGCCAAACATATTCAACTGTATGTAACGCTAACACCTGTTTGTATGAAGTATCAGAAGGAGTTTTATTTCATTGTTCAATAAAGACAAGAGACTGTTTTAAACAAAATAGTGGAGTCATCTATTTAATTGTACATTAGACGTTGATTGACATTGGATTTATTGCTTCGTTAGTTTAGTTCTTGCAAGCGGGTCTGTCGGTCCTGCGGACCTGAATTGAAATCCTGAGTAGGGTAGTATTGAATTTTTTTAAATTAGATTTTGTAGTAGAAAGTTCTAGTACTGGCTCGTAGTTAGAATTTGTGTCGAGAGTATTAGAGCAATAGGCTCACAAATTTGTAGTGCTTGGTGAAATATAGCAATGGTACATTCGTCTATCTACTTCTTCAAAGGTTACAGGCGTGACGTTACGTTTTAGATGTCAATTTTTAAAATTTCACTCCTTGACAACATGTTTCTTTGCTTTTATTGGTGTAATTATATATGAAATCCGTATATTATATGCCAATTGTATTACAGCTGAAATGTGTATCATACATAAGTTAAGTTACACACTTGTAGGTATTGTTTTACCTTTAACGATTTACTCGAGTGCACCTAATTTTACAGTTTGTCTACCAAAATGTGATATAGTAACAGTGCTCGGAAGATAGTTTAATACCAGCCATATCTTAGGCGGTTTTCATACGAGTCCTTCACGATAATTCATGAAATCGTTTTGAATTGCACTAGTAACCGTTATGCACTTACCTTTAGGAGTACCGAACAATCAGCGCGACATACAATAACTATAGAATTTGTTTCTACTATTATTGTCTATATCCTCACGGTAGGTACCTTATAAGATAGGCAGGTAGGGGACAATCGAATGCTGAATATTTCACTTTGTGATATATTTTGGTCTACGATATTTTCATACTATCTTACATATACTTGTTACTTACATATACTTGTAGGTGTAGACAATCATTCACGAATTAATATGATTATCAATGATGATTAGACACTAATTGATTGCCAAAATTTTGATTGCATCGCATGCTAACGCGCGTACCTCATACAATTAGTATGTATGATGTGTTTAATTTGAAAAATGTATGCACTCGCCGCTCGTGCATACTTTTGAATAGGATTCAATATGAATATGAAGTAAAAACCACAGATGTACTTATTTATCATTTAAAGTTTTCAACAAAGGAAGAATTTGAAGCATAATGGCATTTTATACCATATAACTCAGGTGATAGTAAAAATTTATATTATAAGTCTGTTTTTATTATTAATGGTTTTGGATATTTCCCGACGGTGATTATAATGGAAACGTAATGTCACGCCTAAAATTCCCGAAGGGGCAGGCAGAGAAGTGTAGTATACTACAACGTTTAACGTGGTAAGCCCACTGCCATACGCCATGCAGTAATTTAAATTCCGAGTCACTACTAATTTATAAACGAAAACCTGAGTGATTATGGCGGATTTTATATTAGTCATTGTACCTTCGTAATATTTATAGTTCCTGAAGGTGGTAGTACAATCCAATCGTATTTCTAGCGCTGGATTGCTGCAATGTCACCGTTTAGTTCTGGTTTCATGAATAACTTAGTACCTTTAGCTTTTGATTCAGAGGGAAAGGAACGCCTAGGAGTCTAATTGTGGTAGGTTTAAACTTTACATCACTTTACAACTCCGTTTCTAGGGTTAAGTGTCTATCATTTTAATGGTGATGTCGTGAGGAACTTGAGTTCTCCATCATCTTTTCTACGGTTCCAAAAGACCTGTGTTCAGGGACCTGATTTGAGGTTAAAGTTTTTGAGAGGCCAAATGAAAATCCGTTCGCACGCACACATTCACGATCTACGTTAGCTAGTGTGTTGAAAAATAAAGTAAATTTATTGCTCAGGCTCAGAATCGGAATGGAAACGCGTAGTTGAAATCTAAAATAAAACTTGGCGTCCAGCCATCGATTATAATTGTCGTGGGAGTGCCAAAATGGTGCCGCATGCCATCTCTGGCATTAATAGTTAAAGATATGTATATAACTTTACAAAGTGAAAAAATGAAACGTCACGCTTATAATCCCCAAAGGGTAAGCAGCGGAGTGTACCACACTCTCACGTTTCACCAGCGTTGTCACTTGAACCTATTGTCAGATCATATCATATTTTTACTCTAGGTAGTAACGTAAGAATTGAGGAAATATTCTAATATTTCACGTCAGTTATGTAAGGTTCGAAATGTTCGTGATTTGTACTCTCTGTCTACCCTCCTAAGAAACCAATATTCAGAATTTAATAAGAATTTTACTGTAGCGGTTTGATATTTGTATAATCCTGATGAATTAAAAAACAGTTTGTGCCGTGAGCATCATATCGCCGATATCAATATACAAGTAGCCATCAAAAATCTATTTAGGTACTCAACTGGGAATCGTTTTCGGGGTTCGCGAGAATATGTTAATTATATATGTTAATTATTACTGTTATTGCCTTGGTGGTCTTCTGGATTCCAGTGAGTGCTTGGCGTTTGTCCTGGGTTCAACTCCCAGCTCGAGTATTACTGGGTATTTAATATGAAACTCCTAGTAATAACTCGTATTCTGTATGTTAATAGACTCAACCCCATATACCATTGGCCTTCTAGCATAACATGTAAAACGTGGGAGTACTAAATCTGCCAACACCTTCAGGTAAATATAGGAGTTATCTTGTGTTACAATTTTTCTTACTGTTTCTGTTAAAATTAAACTAGTTACATTCGCTCGAGCAGGTGGCTGTACGCACGAATTCCTCAGAAACATTTGTTTATTCGTTAGTAATGTACACGCGATCTCACTCTACAGGTCGAGATATCCCGTACTGAGCAACACAAGCGATATGAGCATGGCTGAGAACGGGTGAGTTTTATATGTCATCATCATCATCAGCAACAAAAACATCATCCATTCATCCATTAACGGTTCATTGCTGAACATAGGCTTCCCCCGAATGGTGTGGTCGCTACTTGTTCTCATTGTCGGCAAATACCCTTCATGAAAAAGGTTTATGTGTGCATACAGTTTTATCATATAATAATATTTTATTTAAAATACATACATTGTAAAAGTTGAGTTTCAATAGATTTATCTTGCTAGTTCTATTAAATGTGGTTGATGAGAAAATTCTTGAGGGATTGTTCTTGCCTATATATTAATACATACGTAGTCACGAAATAAAATTAATATTGAATGATTGAATTAGCGAGAAAAATAATGATTTTTATCGTTATCAATTTATCAATATGTTTCAAATTGGATTTTTCACACAAGCATAGTAGGTTGATCGATAACTTTCAAAATGAAATAATACATTATGTTGATTCAGTGAAATTAAGACTCAGTGTATTTTTTTTTTACATAAAATACACCGCCACACCTATTTCTGCCTTATAACAGCAGCGTTAAGCGCTGCCGTGTTTCAAGGGTGTGGTAAGGGAGACATACTTTTTCGAGGCATTCCAGCTTAGTCCTCAGGGGTACAGGCGCATCTGTGGTCGACTTATCTAGGGTTGATTACAGATGTCCATAGGCGGCAGTAGCCACTTACCATCAGGTGGACTGCATGCCTGTCCTCCACTTCCTTATTATAAAAAGATGATAAACATTTTAAAAAGTATATAAAAATAATATATATCAAAGGAACAGCGAAAAGAAAAAAAAAGAGAAAAAACAGTTTTCTTCTTCTCGGGACGAAAATCTATAGATCGATCCGACAGTAATTTACATTTATAAGTTTTAAAATCGATGTGTCGACAGTATATTAACTTTACTATTGTTTGTGTCTGCGACTATTCGATACAATCAAAGTTGTCATTCTGGATAAAAATAACGCGTGCTTTGGCCATCTTCCAGGTACGGACCGGCGTCTGTCGGACACATGGGAAGAATCCCGAACTTTGGCAAATCACAAGTAAATGTGAGTATATTTCTTTTCGAGAATTTTATTATCCTTTCTTTGTCTAGTAAATGCATAATGTGCAGACTAAGAGAAAAAACGATGCTTTGTGTTGTGTTTCTATTAATTCTGTCTAAACATAATTTATCACAAGGAATATGGACATTTTATATTTACATTTGGTTCATCCATTGCAATATAATCGGCGAGATGTAAAACAACTATGAACGAATGAACTTTTAATTAAAGATAATACAATTACTGCGGATGTATTAAATATTGACCTTCCTACTAAGCGTTTGTTGATTTACTTTTTATTTCTTGATTTATTTTTGTTAATTTTATTATATATGTATGTCAGAACGTTGAGAATCGTCCTCAACGACATCGTCATTAGTGGTTGCGAGCTTAGTGGGCGTCATCCGGGTAAAATAGGAGCACAAAACACTGATATTAAATGTTTACAAATGTTTATTTTGTTTTCACAATAACTTTAAAGTTAAACTAAATGAAAATAATTATAACAGAGCAGTAGGTTCGGGGCACCGACCTTAACAAAATAAAACAATGATCCAACTCGATCAACCCCTTTTTATCAAGCCATCGTCCACCACGACACTTCTTGCACTTGTTTTTAAAGATGGCGCCTCGACCCTACTCGAGGCGC
>DWEI01005920.1:0-10458 GCA_018245875.1 Mysoria ambigua | reverse complement strand
GTGGCTAAATTAATCATTGTTTATTTACAATTAAGCCACGATTTCGGTATTAAAATATATGCAATAAACATTTTGATATAAAAAAAACAAGTTATAAAAATAATCTTCATCTAAAATGCCCTTGTTAGGTAGGCATAGTTCCCAAAACACTAGCATCATCACCCCGATGAAAGGCTCAGCCTCTGAACAAGATCATTGCCAGCATAATTTCTAGTGGCTAAATGATATATCAAAGTTAAAATCATTCACCGGCCAATCAACAGTCTTATAATATTGTTCCCAGTGTCGACTTTAGAAACGGCGCGCCAGTCCATTGGGCGGTGGCCGGCGAATTCGGCACCAGAACGCACTTCGTACTGAACGAGTCCGATCCCGCGTCCGCCCACCTCGCCGTCGACAAGGTGGCGCGGTACGACGAGGGCATGTACAGGTGCCGAATCGACTATGTCGACGCGCCGACCAGAAACTATAAGGTCAATTTGACGGTGATCGGTGAGTGGCGTAAGGAATATTTTCTAAACCTCCGTGTTCTGATTAGATATTGACATTTATTTATGATACTGATTGATTATATAGAAATAAAAATAATAAAATTCATAACTTTTAATTTTAAGTTTCCAAAGTTTTAAAATAATTAATATTGATCCAGTTTTCAATTAACAATTATCTCCTGAAATGTTTGAGTTATCTCTTTACAATTAATATCAATTATTATAACTGCAAAATAAGATTTCTGGTTGAAATTGGAGCGGATGAGAATTCTCCATGCCATCGAAGACACCAAGCTTGTCAACGAGGTTAGCTAGTTTACGTCTCCTCCTTCTTTGTCTAGTCGACAGCTGATGATGTCTTAGTTTACTGTAGTGCCAAGTTAGTCATTTTGAGTCTAGAACTGAGTCTGACAACCAAACAATACAGGCTTTAAGAGGGAAATAAAAATATCAATTGTATATTTCAATAAGCTGTAATAAATCTGGCCGAAGGGACTGGGGGTATAAATCAATGTAAAAGTAATAATTAAACAAGACAAAATTTCGATCATATTTCGTTTAAATTCGAATTTCGAATGTTTAAAATGTCTCCATGCTACCTACGGTAAGTTTGATAGACGATTCATTTATATTTCCTTTTTTTTTGTACAGTTCCACCAGACTCTCCTCGTATCTACGACTCCGAGGGTCGGGAGATATTGGGGACAATCGCCGGCCCATTCAGGGAGGGTCAGGATCTGCTGCTCTCCTGCCAAGCTGCTGGAGGTCAGCATGCAATTTTTGTTTTTGAACGCAGACCATTTGCATCTCCTTCTTACTAATATTAAAACCGTTAGGATTTTGCGGTTCTTATTATTATCGTAAATATGAAAATTATTTTTTTATGTCATCAGGACTAAATCACTGTACCGAGTTATAGTTCAAAACTTAAATAACAAATTGATTTCAGTATTTTTTGGTTTAAAAACGTAAATGTAATTCTCGAAGTGAATATATACATTTCATATTGCTCGTATTAATACGTATTATTACGCATCATTTGGTTGTTCCGATTGTCTAGTGGCTAGTGAACCTGACTGCTGAGCCGCGGGTCGTGGGTTCAATTACAACCTAAAACGAATATTTTGTAGAATCAGCACAAACAATTATTCTGTGTCTGATTTGTAAGACACAAAAATTCTTTGTGAGCACATGTTAATAAGTATAGGTCTGTTATCCGCCTGGTTACCATAACACAAGCTTTCTTCGAGTTACTTCAAGGTCACGTGACTGTGTATGAACATGTCTCAAAATAACTTTCACTCATTGTTCATGATATCCATCAATTATATCTGTAAATAAAGGATTTCGTATACAACAAAAATATAATCAGGATCTACTGTTTACTGAGCACCGGTACGTCAATATAAGAGACGCCCCGTAGTCCATCAACAAAGATATTGGCTGACAAAGTGCCTGGCGACAAAATGTACGAAAATATCTTATTACAAAATTATATATTTAGCACGCAAATAAAACTTTCCTCTTTTTTCACATAACGACATAACTTAATATTACGCCTTAATTTCTCGAAGAGGTAACCACAGTAGTGTATTACACACTCATGTTTCACGAGATACCTACGTTTACGTCCTACTCTGGAAAAGTCTATTGTCATATACCGGACACATATCCAGACTCCGAGCCATTACTGGAAAATCTAATTTATAAAAATGTTTTAGTGCCCGAACCGGCATTTGAACCCAGGACCTGTCGATCGACCGTCGCGTTCGCAACCAACACGACCAACGAGGCAGCATACACGACATCATCCTATAATAACCCCATGAGCTTCATTAGGTTATCGTTTCCAGGTAAACCGCCGCCGGACGTGTCCTGGTATCACGATCAAGAGAAGCTGGCGGTTACACAAGACGGCTCCGTGTGCCAGCTGCACATCCAGTCGATATCTCGCGAGATGTCCGGAACAAAACTGCAGTGTCGCGTCGAACCGCCCCTGTTACAAGCACAGCACAGAGATATAACCATCAAGTTATTTCGTAAGTAATTGTACCTTGTTCATTATTAGAATCCTCCGTGCATGATAACGCTGAAGATTACAAATATGACTATTTCGGTTGACATGTTCAATAGAATATAAAATTATAAAGATTGTACAGTAATTTATGAAACGAAACGAAACGAAACGAAAATCTTTATTCCATCCACAAAAAAAAAACATAGAAAGCAACAAAAGAATAAACGAAAGAAATAAAAAAAAAGAAAAATTAAAATGAATATTAAAATAAACAAAAAACAAAAGGAAGGGATGGAAAGGGGTACACTCAGCTTTCCCTGTGGAAAAACCACTGGCACTGATTTTCACTAATATACATATATCAACAGTATCAAAATTATTATTAAAACCATAAAATGTTTTCAAAAGTCATCACATCGCCCTTGTTTTGAAACAACTGCTGGACAAAAATTCAGAACTTATCACTGACAATAAAGAGTAATTAAAGATATCCGCGAAGTTTAAAGTGTCTTAGTGTGTGCGTGTGCCTATATTTGTGTAGGTGCTGTGTGTGCTTAAGACCTTAGCCGTTCTTAGTCCAAGAGCACACCCGTATATAATAGTTGTACAATAATAGTGTAGATAGATACTCGTAGATAGCAATAGATTACAAACAGTAAAATGACGTAATAAAATTATTGTTTCGAATGTGATATTACTAGTCCGAGACTAATTTAGCTAGCTGACTTGATGAAATTCGTTCCACACACAACCATCCCCATTGTATAGGCGTGTGAATAAATTTTACCGTGTACCCACACATAGACATACCAGTTGACATACCTGTTGGACAAAAGCTCTTGGGGCCTTTGTAGGCTTTGTGGATTATTGCTCCCGAAAATCTAACTATGTGAACATTCTGTGATTTGGGAAATTTCATAGACATTGTTATTATGTTATGAAATTAAAAATTATCCATGTACGATGAATTTTCAGATTGAATTCGTCAGCCGTATATTCCATAATTCTATCGAACATTTTGTACTAGTACTTTATTTTTTTGTACTGGCACATTTCGTACTAGTACCATTTAGTATTGCTAAAAGTTGGATTCGCATAATTTTGAGCGAACGTCAACCAACACATTAGTATAAATGAATTTCGAGTTTTATGGACTTTCTATTGTAATTCAAAAGTATAGCAAATAGATCTATTGGTATTTTATGTTAAGTGTTTTCTTACAGTGAAACCTCAATTCGTGAGAGTGACCGGTACGGGGGCGACAAAGGCAGGACAAGAAAGGGCATTTGTATGCGCGACGCGGGGTTCAAAGCCGCCACCCAATATAGATTGGTTTATCAACGCACAACGGATTGATTCATCCTTAACTCAGGTAAAGTTAGACATTTTAGGGACCAGAAACCCGATCTTAATTCAATATACGAGTATGTGTCGGTTTGAAAGATTTTCACACCAAAGCACACTACTTAACACAAGCAAAGGATAGCACTTGTATAAATATTTCTTGTATACTACCGATTACCGATAGAGTTACAAGTGTAACATTGATACTGGATATATAAATAATGTATTCTATATTAAATTTAATGTAAGGCTTTGGTAGTGCATATAGTGCACTCTTACCATGTCTTACTCTTCTCTATTCGGGATATATACATATGTACATATTCTTGGGAATATACTCCAAAATCGATTCAATGCAAATTGTCAAAGGGGTTAATTTATTTTTGACAAACGCTTCTAGAGTTTTAGAAAGAGAATAAAAAATTTTATCTGCCACATCATTAAAATTAAATAAGGTTAATTAACATGACGTCATAAAATAATGCTAACAGTTCACAAAGTACACAAATTGTTCCTTATATCTACGATGTATACTAGACCGTTTGAATGGTTTGAAAAATAAAAAAATCTTGCTCCTATCAGATGGAAGTAGACGGCGAAATAACTAGAAGTGTTCTCACATGGCGGGTGAGGAGAGAAGACAGCGGAAGGCAACTGGTTTGTCGGGTGTCCAATCCCTGGTTCCCGGCTTATACTCTCGAAGACACCTTGACCCTTGACGTGATTTGTAAGTATAGAATCATATTCACGGAAAGTTTTGTGAATTTTTGTGAATGCCATTTGGGGTGTTTCCCTTAATCACCACCTTATTGGAGAGGCCTACGTCCAGCAGTGGACGGGAACAGGTTGATGATGATGATGATGTATAGGAAAGAACTGTATTGTCTGTAAGACAATGAAAAATACACAAGAAGGCGTTGGAACATTATTAAACTGTCGAAATTTATCTTATTTTCATAAAATATATTTGCTCCATGTTCTTACCTAGAAAAGTCAAGATGTGTCTGATACTACGATTGGACAGCATCAGACATATTACATACTTGGTATTCTGAAGGAGCTTCTATATTTGCTGAGCCAGGCAATCGAAGATTGTGTTTACTCTGCGTTTACTCAACGAGTATACGTACCATTTACGTTTTTGGTATTATTGTTACTATTAAGACATTTTGAATTCGTATACACGAAGTTTAGTCTACCAATGATTCCTCTTTTAGATTGATGCTCTGTTTATTGTTTCATCTAATATAAAAAGTGGTAACAAATAAGCAGTATTTCGTTTATCACAAAAGTAACAGATACATTTTTTGTGAAATCCATAAGAAACAAAATCTAACTTCATGCCCATAACCCCAAAGAAGTAGGCAGAGGGTACTTTTCACCGGTTACGTTTATGTCCCACGATTCAGCGGTTACGTTTACGTCCCACTATGGAATAGGTGGTGAGCCTATTACCATGCATCGGGCACATATTCAGACTCCGAACCACTACCAGAATTTTATTTTAGATTTTCTAACAGAAAATTTTCTATTTAAAAAATATTCTATCCGGGACCTCCCGATGTACAGTCGCACTTGCAACTGACATGACCAATGAGACAGTCAATATAGTCAATACAGGACAATATCTAAATAGTGTCACGAACAGATAGTGACTTGAAAGTTGACTGTTATACGCGTAGATTTTCACAGCAGAGGTGTTGGATCTCACAAAATCGGTATACCTCTATTCTACTGTTATGCCAGAGTCAAAAGTCAAATGGGAATATTAAGTTAAACATGAATTTGCTGTCATTCAGGATTGCATTAGGTTAGTAGCGTCACAAGAACTTTTAAGCTTAACACTCTCATTCTACGAGGACACCCGTATTCCAAAAACGGAACGATACGAAAGGTCGTTAAAGAAAGCTCACATTACACAAATAGGTTAAATTACATAAAATAAAATTTGAAATTCGAGATAAATTATTGAAATAAATTTGGCGCCCTGCCACGTGACGCGCTGCGCACCATACCACTATGTAAGTATTTTAGCTGACGATAATTAGCTTAGTTACGTAATGCTGAATATCGGAAATCGTGATTCGAGTTCCTGAAAATGTGGTTAAACATTTCTAACTTTAAATGATTGCGGTTAGTCGATTATAGTTGGTTCTTAGGAGTACTAGTTTTAGAATCCTTTGTTTAGCATTGACTTGCGGGTGCAATATGCCTGCTTTTGTTACTGTCATCAAACAATTGAATTTCTAAAATTATATAGAATAAGCGAAGTATCGTATAAAATGTAAAATGTTCATGCAATCCTCATGTTGCATTATTTTAAACTTCTTTCGCATATGTTGACGTACGATTGAAATGTTTCGAATTGTAATTCAAAATTATTGTGAGCTTTGTTCGTTATTATATTTATAAATATAATTTCACATTATTATAAATATAATTTCACAGTTGGATATGATATCGATTTCCGGCCTCAAAAATACCATTTCTTGGATGCATTTTTTTTACCAGATTTTCAATTAAATGTCGGTACGAATGTACTTAAAAGTGGAGACAAAATGTGATGAGAAGACCTACGTACCATAGATTTCTCAATAAAGTTTATTTATTTATTTATTTATTTATTTAACTGGTGAAACGTGGGAGTTTTCTGCATTCCTCTGTCTACCTCTTCGGGAATTACAAATGCGAACTCACGTTTTAAATGTAAATTTTTCTTTAGAATAAAGTTCTAAATTATGACGGAGATATACTTATTCTAAATATCGAGCAAATAAAAATGACGCAACTTTTATACCCATAAAATTATGAAATCTTGTTAACATCTAGATTCATGTACTAAGTTCTTAATTATATAATATTTTATAATATCTATAAATGCTGTTTGCTTTTAGGATAAAAATATTAAAATTGAATGATATTGATTTAATTAATAATGAACTGACAAATTTGGAACTTGGTATTTATAGTAGATCACTTTTTACTTTACTTTCACTTGAAAAATATCTGAATGTAATCTTTTTAAGGGAGCATTCTAATGAAATTTCCATTCCAAAAGGAAAAAAAGGCAGCGAACTCAGGTATCTTAACTTAACTTAAACAAACTTAGATAAATACATAACACTGCAGTTATTTGAAAATTTTTGGGCCACGCTACAATAAAATAAGCATACCGAGGTACTGTGCGATGTACAAAATCACTTTTAAATATGTTATACCATCCAATACAAATGGCTCAAAACAAAATGACCAAACTACAATTATTGTTGCAGACCCACCAGTGGCCCAGGTGTCGCTTATCGAGCCTAAAGAGCCCCATCTTCTACGAGAAGACGAGGATGCCGAATTACTCTGTTCAGCTGATGCTTCACCGCCCGCGTACAACTTCACTTTTTACCGAGGATTGGAGGTAATTTAATTTCAACTCTTTTTACGGAGCGAAAAGATGTTACATGACGGACATGATGCGACATAGTGTATTCTTTCAGTGGAGTAAACTTGAGCTTTTTTTCTATACTCATTTGTAAGCATTATAACAACACCGTTAAGCGCTGCTGTGTTCTGGTTTGAAGGGTGTGGTAAGAGAGACATACATTTTCGAGGCATTCCATCTGGTCTTCAGGGTTAGAGGCGTACCTGTGGTCGACTTATCTGAGGTTACCACTTACCATCAGATGGACTGCATGACCGTCCTCTACTTCCTTATTATAAAAAAAAAGTTCAAATAAAGGATAAATCAATCAATGTAGTAGGCAGTTCATACGCAGCAGGATTATTTATGTGTTCGTACAGTGGTGTTCTGTGTATTTGTTAATAGTAACTGTGACAGTGCAGCAATCGAAGACCGTTTTCCAGATTAGATGACTCGAAACTCTGAATTTGTTTATGACGACAGTTCAACCGTGTTAATCCTATTATTCAGGATACATGTGGCGCCATCTCTTAGCGCACAGGGGAAAATTGCGGCGACATAATATTAATTATAAAAAACCTAATTACTACAACATTTACATTAGCAAAAAAATATAATTTTAAACGTTATAAGCTTAGTTACTGTGAAATTAATCATCATAACGAAGTACCGGAAGCGCCTTAATCGGCTGTAATAGAGTTTGCTTAGGCTTAATATAACATTGCACTGTGTTTAAACTGGTTATATATTCTAAGGAACTTCATAGTGATAGGGTTAAACAGTTTACGACGGTGTGAATAAAACTTGACTACCTAGTTGGACAAGTGATCGCAAACGCGCATGCTGATCGAGAGGTCCTGAGTTTAAATCCCGGGTTGGCTACTGTTAGAGTCTTCTAACTTAGATTGCTTTTGGAAATTTCTAGCAGTGGTTTGGAAACTGAATTTGTGCTTGGTGTATGGCAATAAGCACTCCCTTATTCCATAGTAGGACGTAACTGGTGAAAGGTGGGAGTATACTCCACTATTCTGCTCTGCTTACCTCTTCGAATGTTACGGGCGGTACTTTTACTTTTTTTTACGTGAATTACGTTACGGTTACTTTTTTACGTGAATAATAGTTCTCGAAGGCGTCATTGGTTTACAAGATGTGAGAATTTTTTTCTTGTTAAGTATTCAGTACTTATGTTCTGTACTTCAAAACTTGCTAAACACTTGCAAATAAAACTCTTTTAAAAAGTCTCTTAAAACTTCAATTTTTTGTGCGAGAAAATATTTTTGTGATATTCTTTAAATCACGCGTATTTATCCTGAAAAATTTTGACTGACCTTTAAAACGTTCTCGGAAAAGTCTACAACAGATATACTTGTTACAGTGAATATTGTATAGAAAAATTATGGCAAACCCATGTTAAAAATTGTATCAGATTTGCGTGCAAATCCACACAAATTCAAAAAAATATGGAATTTAACCTTCTGGTGCCGTGACCTGCTAATGGCTATTTAATTAATATTTCATGAAAATTCAATTTGTTCCTGACACAAAGTAATAAGTTTATAATAACATCCCATTAATGCCGCAGCTGTGAAAATTGCTCAACTAAATGAATTTTCATAAGCTCCAAGCTCGGCCACTAATAAGAGATAGTATTCTTCATTGGTATATCAGTACGTTAGAAGTTATTTTGTAATTTGAATAAAATTTAAAATATAATACAAAATTTTTATGATTCTTTGGTGTGTTCTGCCGGTTCGTATGTTGATGAAACAATATAAGGTATAACTTATATGATATACGTTGAAACCTGCTATAAATCTATAGTCAAATAAAAGTACTGGTTACCGAAATTCGTGATTTTGACTTGGATGAAGCTTGACTAACGGAAATAGAAAAAGTAGACTGGACTTCATACTCTAGACGACTCAAAATTTTTCGACACTATTCGTTCGCTCTTGAAAAATTGGTTTCCTCTCAAAATGAGAGGGCTAAGGCCATAGTCTACCATGCTGTTCAAATGCCGGTTTGCAAATTTCCCACCCCTTAGGGAACATTATTTTTTTAGAACACTAAACTGTGCAGGATTCGTCACGACGTTTTTCTTCACTGTTTATACTGTGTTGCAGGCTGTTTATGACAATTCAAAATACAGTTTTACCAAATAATACACATTGTAATTTGATGGTACGTAGTTTCAACACTAAGTAATGGGTCTCGACAAGTGAACCAGTCGTCTGAGTGACTGTTGTCAATCTGGACCAGCTACTATTTGCAGTGGACATGCAGTCACAATTACTGTTGGCTTTGATAAAGGTTTGCAATTAGGTGCAAAATCCTTCTTTGCACACGTTTATTCATTCAATTATTTGTTTGCTTTCCGAGTATATGTATAATATTACCTACCTCTTCGGGGATTACAGGCGTGAAGTTACGTTTTATGTATGTATATAATCTTCCATGAAATTGTTCCAAAATTTTACTTGTAATGCATACCGTATATCTGTTCTAAATGTTTAGTTAATCGTGTAAAGATTTCGGTCTTATTTGAAATATCATTTATAATTTAACTATTACAATAAACTCATTCCTTTGTGGCATGTTTCACGTTGTTGGTTCTTCGTAAGTGGTAAAACATTTATTTTTCTTTGAGAAAGCTCACGTTTTGTATTTAGATTATTTTGATATAGACAGATATGGTAAGTGGTTCGATTCTAAGAAGGTTCTGTTATTATAAATGGACAAATGCATCATATATCTTAGCTTCTATGCTATTGAGGGACTTCAATTTAATTGGTGAAATGTAGGTATGTACTCCTCTGACTGCCTCTTCGAGGAATTACAGTTTATCTGTTTAATTGTACGTTATATACGTTTATATGGTATAACGACTTATTGACGGTATTATTTTACAGCTGATACGAGTACAACAAAATGATATTTGACCAAATTTAATGTATTTCCCAAAACATAATCTACACCAGCATTATAAATGAGTTTTTTTTTTCCTTTTATCGGTGACGTTTCCACGGCTCAATCTATTTTCACTGAATTTGTTAAAATATATCGTGAATACTGCGATTTAAAAAATCTCATCCAAAATTGTACCTACTCTTTCTCGTTAAATGAAATCGTTGAAATTTATAATTTCCCAGGTCCTTTAATATCACTTCTAATTCTTAACCAATTAATGAGTGTTC